>JAQBSW010010567.1:10000-23680 GCA_029291075.1 Eudiplozoon nipponicum | reverse complement strand
AGTAAAAAACCTCGATTACAGAGAACTGATTGTGAATGAACTGTACCAATATCAATTCCTATATACTTATCTTTCTCAATAATAATGTTCCAGAAGAGGGTATACAGATTTAGCAAGGGTTAGTAGATAGGACATTAGATAAGAGACTGTTGCTTATATTTTATATATTTATGTAAAGTAGGAATATATTAATAAATGAATAATACGTTAGCCCTAGAGAAGATATTCATTATTAACAGCTATAATGTATCCATTTAAGAGAAATTCAAAATGTGATAGATAGACGGATATATAGATAGGCCTATCGGTAGATAAATAGGTTTATTATATATTATATACAATTTGATTAATTGGTCAAAAACAGCAAGAAAAGAGAAAAATAAGAATTTATTAGAAATATTGAAACATATATATATATATATATATATATATATATATATATATATATATATATATATATAGATATTGGAGCCACACTGTTGCTTATATATATATATATATATATATATATATATATATGTTTTTATACATATTGATATGTATTTTATATATTAATATAAGGTGTGCATAACCTAATAAATATTTATTACTAATGTATATATATATATATATATATATATATATATATATATATATATATATATATATAAGATTAGGGAGGTTGGACTCATACTGTTGCTTATATCCATATATATGTTTTTATACATATTGACATGTATTTTATATATTGATATAAGGTATGACTAACGTAATAAATATATAGTAAGAATAGAAAATATTCATGTTTAACAATTAACAATGGTCCTTCTTCTAAATAATATATATATATATATATATATATATATATATATATATATATATAAAGGTGTTACGATATTATATTTAGATATATATGTATATAGATATAATGAATTATTTTAGTCATATGAGCAAATAGTCTTATGCAATTATTTCTATGAGTTGATTAACTTCACATTGTGCTTACGATTAGTTTTTTGAAAAACGTTAGTTGTCCATACTATCTCTCTCTTTCTCTCTTTAATCTTTCACCTAAGCGTCGCTATGACATTCACTCTCCATCCATCTACGAAACTTGCTGCTCCATATTTGAACTAATTTGTTGCTATGTGCGCAATACCTCATACACCATTGTATACATTAGAGTTCCCGGCTTTAAATAAAATACAATATATGACATTCAAGGTTTTAGTTTTTTATCATTTTGAATTTTGATTACCGTGGCATAGTAGCAATACAGTTATAACAAATAACAAAATGTTCGATACTGTCTCTCTCCCTTACAATATTCTGCATACGAGATGAGATTACGTATACCGGGAATTTGAGATAGGTGAGGTAATGATTGGTCTGCTAATTATAAATAGTTATATATTGAGTTTAGTTACTGAGACAAATTCATTGATTAAAAATAGTGTTGAGTCAATTATATATAAATAGAATGGTTTTGGAACGAGGTTACCACATTTGCTTAAATCTGCTATTGTGAAGTTTGTACTGTGCTGTGTTGCCTGAGGATGGTGCAGGAAAGTAGGCACCGAAACGTCGCCAGTAAACAAAGATGTGATAGAACCACATTTTCAGTTGAAAAAAGAAGAATTCAACCCGATCAAAGACAAAACAAAATCGGAAAGTGTGAAGAATCGGATCTTTGTGTAACTGCCCGTGTACAACTATTACCCGCGTACGCAAAACGCGGCATTGAAGAAAACCAATGGTACACACCGCAACAACATTTCAAAAAGTAGACAGTATATTGCAAAGAGTCGTATTGGTTTAAATGGTTCAATATAATCATTTCCTTTAAGTTGCCGGTTGACAACAAATGGTTATTTTGGTCTGATGATAATTCAACCAACTTTGCTGGCTGTCTTCGTCAGGAATGTGCTCATAATATTCACAGCTAACCGAGATACTCGAGAAGTGAGAATTCGATTACCAATTGACTTATATTTCTGTTTATGTCGGTCAATGAATAACATGACAGCGGTTTCACTATTTTCATCGACTGGCCATACACAATATGATTGGTGTTTATATCGATATCGCAAACTCGATTTAAAGATATATTATCGTCATCCGCGCAAGCAATGATTGTTTAATGTAAAACAAGATTGTTCCATTAATAGCCTTGTGTGTATTTCGGCCTAGTTACAGAACATAAACACACACAATATTGTTTCCTCTAACCAGATCATAGACGTGAACTCCTGTGTATCGTCTTTATCAATCAGATCACTTGATAAACTATCATTTCGACTCTGCGTCAGATTTTGTTACTGATTTTGGTGTTCTGTGGCTATGAGGAGAGTGGCCAATAAATGCGGTCTTGTTAACAATTAATTTTATAAAAAAAAACATTAAGTTTAATAAGAGAGGATCATTTTACTGCAACTAATTTTGATAACCATTCTGAATGCGTGTTGCTTAATACTCAAGGGTTACCCGACAAAGCTTATCCTAATCTTGTGGTAACTAGGACATCATTCAATTTGAAACAACATATTTACAATTGCTATAATCAAGGTTGTGAACTTGATTTTAACACCTGCCCCATTAAGTGCATAAATTTATCAGTAAAATTTAAGAATTTTATAGAGTACAATAGGCAATGCCTCCAGTAGAATGTTGTCGTTCTTATTGGGATCTCATAATACACCGCCAGAAATTTCCTCAGACAGTGCTCGAACCTGGGCACGTTTGCTTCGGAATCTGTTGCTCTAAACATTGATTCGGTCAGCCACACGCTACACACAATTTTCAGTTATATAATAAATAGTATAACTCGGTTAGTCTTTCTTCTTTTAGGTGGAGCTCATATGACATACATTTAGACCCAAAATATCCAACTAATTTTCCCAAATCTGTCATTTTTGAACAGACATCTCATTTCATAGCGAAGTGGTATTGAAATGAAAATTTATATAATTATACTAATATTGGCTGCGGTAGGGTGGCTAAGTGGTCAGAACACCAGATTCCGAAGCAGGCGTGCCCATGTTTGAGCCTTGTTTCCCGACAGGGAATAGATTAATTGCCTTTTCCTTGTTGGGCGCAACAAGGTATTTGCATCAACTGTCCTCATTATGATTCCGGAATCATAACGAGGACGGTGTTTTAATTTGTTCGTCCAGGAGAGCGAATGATTTTTGCTTATTTTGTTTGTATTAACTTGTAAGGTGTGCATTGATAATTTCGATAAAGTTTTTTACTCTGAGAATAAAGTATTATTGATTTTTGGTAAAAATACAAAAGCATGCTTAAAATTAGGTTTTGTGTGGATAAATAGGCTAGCGTATTTTGATCATTGATTAAACTAAAATATTCTAGTTTGTCAGTTGGTAGAAAAGTGAGTACGAGTTGTTTTTTTTCTGTCAGTGATGATAGCAAAAACGATATCCTAATGCGTATATTTGCTCCACTGTATACACGATATCAGTTTTGTTTAATAGTTGATGATTATAAAAAATGATAATTATATTAAGATGAGTATTTGTATCTTTAAAAGGCTGTGGTGAGTTGTACGCCATCGAATAATATACTACGTTAGTGGAACATTCTCAAGTTCTATGCTCGAAGAAGCGTTATTTAGATGCGCATTTGCGGTTAATGTGAGCCAATATTTTTCCAATTTTCGTCGAGCTTTGATAAGGCGAAACGATGTTGCTCATCACGCGTAGACATTCTGGATTCACGCGAACAGTTTTTCTGTCATGTTCGGCAATGGGTGTTCCGAAGAGTTAAACTAAATTAGGCAAACATTCGTATTGCATTATTTTTGATGGGCAGTATACGCTTGAAAGGCCTAAGAGGGATTAAACTGGTGAGTACCAGTTAATCACGGCAACAAACACGCTGTGCACCTGGAAATGTAATAGAGTCGAGATTTTACCGACGTGCAAGTGCTACCAATTTTCCCTTAATAGTTAATGGCGATGGAAAATCAAATGAAATACTGAAACAGTCATTGATTGCGCGCGTGGTGGTAACAATTCTTTAAATCAAGGTTGCGAGCATGAAGTAAACACCAATCCCATTGTATACAATCAGTCGTCGGACAACATAGCAAAACTACCGCCAGTCGCACGCCAAAAAGATGAAATACTTGTTTTTACTAAATCTCCGCGATTTGCGTTCACGGGTTGTCACAAATGCGTACTTGGAAATGGGCATCAGTAGGATCTTTGCAAAATCGATAGTGCAAAGCGACAACGCGTTAATGCAAATCGCGGAGATTTGATACACGAAGATCATTTTTTGCAATCTTCCAAAGGTTAATTGTCATACAAATAATTGTTTGACAATCGAAGGTCTCGATTTGAAACAGAATGTGATATTGCAATTCGAAATAATAATTAATTTATTATTTTTATTTCGTCATTTATGATAGCAAGTTTCATTACAAAATGTAATCTTATTTTCTATACACATATCTCGTCAATTCTACTGATCCATGAATGAATGCATTTCCATTAATGTTAATTTAAATAAAGTATTACAATGTATGATTCATGATAATTTACCGAAATTAACAGGAAACATGATATGTTAAAACAAAAATAAATCAATATAGAATGATTATGGATACCAATCAATTATATCAGTTGCATAAATATCAATGTTTTTAAATGCACATAATTTTCGGCGATTTGATTAAAATTTAGAAATCAGCAAATATCAACGCAAATAAAATTTCACCATCCGCGCCATTAATCATTATTCACTTGTAGGCTGTGTATTAATCTATTGAAAATAAAAAGTTATGTTCAGGACTGCATAGTATTTACGTAGGAGGTAGTCAAGTCAAATGTGATATATGTGACACTAGACATAATGAAATTTACAGCAAAAATGTTCTAAAAATTTATATAGAAGCTTATAAATTAAACAATCTTAATTGCTGCCTTAGACAATACTTAGTTATATTTGACAAATATATATATATATATATATATATATATATATATATATATATATATATATATATATATATATAAATGAATTATAGTTTATCTGTAGCATGCAAACTTTTATTGAAATAATGATACATAAAGCATTACTGTTTTATCATTATCTCTTTGTTTTCAGCACAAAATGTTTTTAAATTTGTATAAATACTTTTACTTATTTCAGATAAAGTTAAATAATTTGTGTTGGTCACTTTAAAAAAAGAAATAATTTTCGCTATTAATGTAAAATACCTCAATTAGCCATTATACTAATCAAAATATTTCACGATAGAGAAAATATATTAAAATTCTATTAAAAAGTTTTATGACAAGTCTGAAAAGTGACGTTTATTTTTAGCCATATACTGATTAATTATTCAAAGAAGCATTATTTGCTGCGCATTTGGGTTTTCTGGACTTCACTCAATTCAAATACGAGAACTATAATTGTGATTTTATCGAATAGTTAAAATTCACATAAAAATGAAAACATTCTTTTTTATAGATTATAAGTAAAATATTAATGATGATTTTTCCAGTTTCATAATCAACATTTGTCAGAGAAATATTCTTTAAAGCTTGAAGTAGACACCATTCCCATTGTATTTAAGCAGTTGTGGAACAGCATAGCAATACTATCGTCAGTCACACGTACTGACACGTGAGCGGTATTGGTGTTTACTTGATTTAAATTTTTGTTATCATCACCCGCCAAATCAATGATTTTCAGAGAAGTATGTTTATTACCAAGAAATCCATTAGGGTGCTGTAGAATTAAAGTTGATGCTATATATATAACGAATAAAAAATATAACGATTTTTAAATAAGTTCACATAAATTAGTCCGGACGCTTATGAAAAATTGTTCTATCATAAGTTTGCAATAATTTATGGATACAATTCAATTTCAGCAACATTTCTCCAAATGGAATTCAATCTTCGTAAGTCACAACACAAACAGGAAAAAATTATTTCATTATTTGACATGTGGCAATCATTGAAACTATTAAAATGTGGCAACAGTTAAATTATTTTAATGCTCGAGGAACTGGCAATGAAGTTTCGTCAAATATTCTTTATTGTTTCATGCGTAGCTCTCAACCTTCTAGATGCAGATTCTAGAGCTCGTCGAATTTTTAAGATTTTTTATGTTTTATAGACGTCTTTAGTTTAGCTAATCGTTTGTATGGAAAATTAGAATATTTAAAGCGTGAACCACGAATATATTATATGAATATTGTTTTGCGTTTGGTAAAACTGGGTCTATTGCAGCTAATTATCTGGAATCGCAAAATTTTTTTCCTCCTAACTTCCCGTTGTTACCTAATTCTTAACCCATCTATTTAACAAAACTTCCATTTAGTTATAATATTTATCTTTTTACCTATTAGTATTTCATCCAATTATCCGTTCGCATAACTTTTCTAAGCTAAATGTATGCATTATATATATATATATATATATATATATATATATATATATATATATATATCAATATATTTGGTCATCTGTTATTGTGTCTATTTATCTATAATTAAGTTTCTAAATGTATATCCATATCTCACCTTATCTATTAATCTATATTCCTATCCACAAATATCTGGTTTCAAGAAAAAATTATTAAACTGAACAAAAAACAGCTTTTGTGTGTTATTGTATTTTAAGCAATTCTTTGACTTATAAATTAGACAGCGATTAAGCAGCAATCAATTTGATTTGAAATCGTAAAAAATATGCAGACAAATTAATAATCCTCTAGATATTTATTTTATCAATTTGCGTCAAAGATTAGTTGTGCTAATCTTCCTACTGAACAACGTTTACAAATAAATTAGTAAATTCAGGTTAATAAATTAAATCAAATAGCCGTTTTAAGCAATTCTGCCACAATAACTAATTGCCACATATGAATGTAATGCCAATTTTTATCAGCTAATCGTAATTGAAAATATTCTGAACTGTAGGTTTTCAATCAAAGAAATCAAACAAAAGACCGTTACCGGATTATTTTAAATCAAGTTTGCGAGTTTGCAGTAAACACCAATCCCATTGTATTTTAACAGTCGTCGACCAACAGCAAAACTACAGTCAGTCACACGCACTGACGCGTTTCCACCTTCCATGATCATAATCAGAGTACGGCGGCAAGCTGAATAGCGAGGATCAAACCGCAATGCATATACAGTGAATGCACAAATTTCTGCACAGTTTCTATACCGTCACGAATCTTAGCGTTTTTGCAGCTTTCGCCATATATATATATATATATATATAAATATATATATATATATATATATATATATATACATATTTATGTGTGTGTGTGTGTGTGCCTGTGTGTGTAATGCAATTAAACAATCTTTCATGGCGCAGGTAGTGAAAACAATACTTTAAAGGCAATAGTCTCATGGTAACAACGTTTTCACGGCTCGCTTTGAAATAGGTTGCAACAAAAATTCCTTTTATTTGATTATAGTTAGCAATCTTGAAATTAATAAGAATCCCATTGTATATAACTAGTTGCAAAATATAGCCAGTCACACTGGGATGCATTACGTATCCCCATGTTCTTCATCAGAGTACAACGAAAAATATTGTATAACGAGGATCAAACCGACAATTACCGAAATATTGGTGTGAGCTGAATACCTCATTCTCCACATCTTATATATGTATTAAAATTTGATCCACGTTAGTCAGTTTGCCATCGTGGTCTTATAATGATTTGAAGGGTCTAAAAGCCGCGGTACGTGTGGCAGACGGTAGTTTGTTATGTTTTGTGACAGGTAAGATATAAATGGATTGGTATTAATGTCATACTAGCAAAATTCTTTCAGGGATTGATTATCACGAACTAATCAATCAAGGATTTTCTACTGGTATAAAAAATTTTTTTAGCTTATGAATAATATTTATGGCTTACTGAATGTCGTTCTTTGATTTTAAAGTTTGTTTTTGCAATTGAATCGCTTATTATGTAAACCACAAAACAAGCTAGAACGTAGCGTTGTAGCTAAAAAAATATTTCCACATTCGTTTTCATACTTGATATAGTCACCTATCGAATTTAAATCAATCCATTTAACCAGCGTCAGTCGCACGTATTGATGCGTTTCGACTCTTCTTAGCGTCATCATAACACCATTGAAAACTTTATTTCAGTTGTGACCAGAAGGATAATCCAAAGACAGCATGAACGGAAAGTATAATTTCATGCACATTCGTTTCGTGCTTACTTATGACTCATTAGTAGGAGGCGGTATTACGCCTTTTAACCACTATATATTTCGGTGATAAATGTGGGATAATTGGACGGTACAATCTCCCACATTCCTCAGCCAAAAGGGTAGAGCTGAAAGATTGTGAAGTTTAGGTTAATAAGCTAGAAATACACCGGCAATTATCTATAATAAACAGACACTGTATTATTTGATGTTTACATTTAGTAAAATATATAAATACATAATTAATAAAAGGTCTAAAAAATAATGAAACGCAAAATTTAAAACACGCCATCAAGCAATGTAAATTTAAATTTTCATTGGAACATATTCTAAAATATTCTTGTCTAAATGGATGCCATATAGGCTCCACCTAAAGGCAAGACTAACCAAAAAACACAACTTTTTATACAATTACAAATTGTATATAGTAGGCGGCAGGATGGCTCAGTGGTTAGAGCAACAAATTCCGATGCAGACGTGTCCAGGTTCGAGCCCTGTCCATGGCAAATTCTGGACAGTACATGATGAGTTCCCAATAAGGACGAAACCGGTCTACTGGATGAATTGCCTTTTCTACACTATACAATAATTAATTTATACTGAAAAAAGGTGTGTGCATAATAGGTCAGGTGTGTATATCAAGTTCTCAACCTTGATTTAACATAACATATTTTCTGTTGGTGTCCCAGAAAAAATAACTGAAAAATGTGCACAATTTGATAAAACTGTGATAATTTGAGAAATGAAAAAAAGTGAAATTATTCCGCCTACGATGTTTCCAAGCTAACATATGTGCCTTTACGTTTGACATGAATTGAGCCGCAAATTGTAGCTTTTTCGTTTGTAAATTCACTGTTTGTTTAACTGTGCTGAATTACGAATCAAACTACTTCGTATGAACGGCGAGGAGGTGAGCTTAAATTTAGAAAGGCAGGCGACCGAAAAACTCTATTTTTAAAAAAAATAAAGCATATTAAACTTCCGTGATTGCACAGATTTTATTTGACTTCGGGAATGTCCTACTGCCTGTCAGCCTGCCCGTTCAACCTGCAAAAATGTCTACAACCATTAACGAACAAGATATGTAACACGAGGGATCAACTGACTGAAACTCATTTACATGAAAAAATTCACATGCACGCGTTTTGGATACGTATAACTTGAAAAACAAGCATGCTATTAGATCGGTCTCGTTCTTCCTTGATTACAATGTTCAAAAACGTTGTCAACAAATTTTAACACAATTCTAAAACAGGAATAAGGTGTTTCTGATTTTTTGTGGTGCACTACATAAATTCGCTTATTGATATGTGTGCGCATAAGACTTGGCTAAAAAGATCAATTAACTTATAAATGCTGTTGATTTTAAATCCCATATACTAACGATTCAACATTTTAGGTGCACAAGTCGACTATAAGGTACGGACGACAGCCTAGTCTAGAAAAAATATTTTTCGAAGAAACTGACAGACTTAAAGCCCTATTTCTATAGTGAATCTATTTTAAATTCTATTGTTTTGTATGCTGCATAAATTTATAGGAGAATGACGATGTGCATTATGTCATGGTACCAGTTTGCGTAACTTATTCATGTAAGACACAGGTCTAAGTATTCCATTAAAATCTGCGGATATTCAGCCATGCTAATTTTGTTACCTGATCATGTTATTCTACAAAGGCTGCTGCATTGCCTTCAAAGATTTTATTCCCTATATTTCGGCTTGGAGATTCTAAATCCTTTTCACAGGTAGGCTCACCAAATTAATTGTATTATTCATAAACCCAGAATTAACAACCCTTAATCTACCAACGAGTACATATAGAAACTTTTGAAATGTAGAGCTTGAATAAGACAAAGTCACGTTTTGATTTGCTACGACGACCCTACTGTTTAACCAGAACGTAAACGCCACTAATAAACAAGGGCATATTAGTAGAATTGTCCATTATTAGTTAGGTAGTTGTAATATGTTTCCCCAAGGAACGTGGGCGGTTTATAGCTATCATTCCTTCGACAGAATAATCATGTAATTACAAAAACGCAAATTGAAATTTTGAGCCTTTCTGTAATGTCTCAATAGGTTACTGGCATGCACTCTCCATGAAATATCAAACAATCTTTAAGAGTTAAATACTGTTTGTTGCGAAGAGCTAATATATATGCAAGTATGTATTAGGTGTTGCGAACCTAGTAATAAATAAGAGGTATTAATTTTTAACATTGACGAATACATACTTTTAAAAGAATAACTGACGGCTACCTCGAAATTTTGACTTGAAACCTTATATTAACAACTAAACAATCATCGATTGCGCGGTTAGTGATACCAATTATTTAAATCCTGTCACCGAGCTTCAGTTTAACAACAAACATGTTGCATTTAACCAGCCACCATTAGTCACACAAATCGTGGTACTTCGACCTAATCATTTTAGGACAGCCATTAGAATAACAAGGATGGAATCGCGATGTACATATAGGGTATTTAAATTAAATAGGTTGCTTTCATCTATAGTGGACTGGCATACATTGTACTTGACTGGAATAATATGCTTCCAAGTTTCATTGCAGCTAAGAACATAAAAAATTTCAGTTTACGCCTTACGATGAAAAGTTAAACATTTAAGTAATCCTATATTTTCCATGTTATATTTTAAAAGTAATTATTTTATTGATTCGAATTAACAAAAAATATTAATTATTGTCATTTCCCAATATTCAAACTCCCAGATTTTAAACAATATTTATGCATATGTATCATCGACAAATGTGGCCATACCATCATTAAAATGTCAATTCAATTATCTTTATTTAGCATCAACCGTAACCAGTAAACAAGGTGAAAATCCTGCTTGAATAATTTGAAAGCTAATGCGATATTCCAATGCTTGGAAATTCCAGATCAGTATATTTCAATTTTTTCAATGAAATGGCAATTATTTAGATACAATTTGAACATTTAAACAGAAGCAGCAATTTCTCTTATGCGTTCGATTTTTAGACGTCAAGAAAAAAAATTTAAAAAGATCTAATTAAGTAGATTTACCTGTGTTGTTGTCGTAAAGAATTCGTGAAGTTATAATACGACCGCAAGCGCCAAACAGTTCTTCTAGTTCAGGTTGTGCCATTGTTTTCGGCAAACCACTGATATAGAGATTCGCGCCTTTAATAGACTCGGAGCTAGGACGAGCTAGTGACACCTAGTATTATTAATTGGCAAAAAAATATAATTAAATTTTATACATCGCGGTATTATAAATTATAGCTTACACTTAACTGAAATCAGAACATAATTTATAAACAAAAAAATTAACATAACTTAAAGAAATTAAGATTAGCGGTCTTTAAAATAATATTATTATTATAGAAAAAAATTTTCCCCGCAAATAGAATTTTTAAATGTCTATGCTCCCAATTTTTGCTACTGTTACGCATAATAAGACCTGAGCAAAGAATAGTAATCCAAAATAAATAAGCTAATAGCGTATTCGATTTCCGTGCCCATTGAATGATAATAGACAAAACCTATAGGATTAGATAATGTTTATTGCGTAGAGCTAATATATATATATATTTTTTTAAATATATATATATTTATATATATATATATATATATATGCATTTGTGTATTAGGTGTTATTAAACATAGTAAACATTTAACCCAAATAGGACCAAAAGGCGATTGTACCGTCCAATTGTGCCACAGTCCTCATCCATGTATATTAAGCTATTATATCCATATTCTTATTGAACAAATAATTAAAAGTAGGCGGAATTATCTACAAGCTTCCTTTAAATTTGAGGAACTTTAAATAATAAGTTGAATAAGTATCATCAGCATCACGTTTGTTTCTTTGACAAGTAAGACTCCTCGAATGTTAAACTTAGCGGCTACGGCGAGCCCAATACAAAATGTGCCAGGCGTGTTGTCAATTTGACACTAGCGAAACGCGAATTTATTTAACACCTGGTATAAAGCTGCAATACCGTATTGATGAACTTGTATTCAGATTAGTTTTCATGAACCATTAATGAGAATTGCCATGCAAATGGTTCAACTAGAACAATGCTTTTAAATGTTCGATGATTTAGTGGTCTGCCACTAATTTAAATACAATTAATGCGGTAAGAGATATTTTAACATCTACAGAAGAAAGGCGCTGTGCTCTACTACAAACCATTTATTTGGACTATATTTCAAACGATATTACCGTAGCTTAAGGAGTCATTACGTAGTCGCTGTGTACTCTTTCAAAGAATTTATGTTCTGCATGACGGAATGCTGGTAAAATAACCGACCCTTGCTGTTTCGTTGTTTTTGTTGACTAAACATGATTTTCTGACATGTGTCGGTTTAAAATAACCTCGTCTAATCGATTCTTCCATCACAATATGATCACCGTCTCTTGGTGCATATCGTCCACTGACCAATGTAGTTGTACGTCCATTGTGTTAAATTAATATTAAACTTAATTTTTTGGTGCAATGCAATGGACTGCGTTGACAAAGTTTTCACTAATGACCCATGCCAGACAAACAGGTGGGCGAGCATGTGATAATAACACTACTGAACCATATAAGCATTAAATTAGGACTACATATATTGCAACCGATGGCAGAAAATTTATTCCTTTCATACTTTACCCAAGAAAATAGCTCATAATCGGTTTGGCGTAAACACCTTGAATCCATTTGAGGATATCTCTGATTGAGGTTCAGTTAATTCTATAACACTGGTTATAGGCAATCGAATACGCAAATTTAAAAAAAATCTGGATTCAAATTGGGCTTGTTAGAGAAAACGATGGGATTCGATCGATCCTTCTGTTAGTAATGAAATTGGTTTTTTAAAATTTAATTACGAAGTAGACTTATATAACTATGCGTGCAATATCAGTTTTTAGTTAAAATTTAGAACTTAACATAGCCTATAAAGGCCAATAATACATTTAGAAGCCTAATCCACTTACTCGTAGAAAAAAAACAGCACTATACGTGGTGCTACACAACCGCTAATGCAAAGTAATTGAATAAACAATTCTTTATTAAATTCACAGCACCGGAAAGGTTTTTTCATTGCTATAGCCTAAAATAGGGCAGTATGTTTCTGCACATTTGCTTCGTCCAGATTAAACACGCTGCTTTTGACTTTTCAATCACGACAATGCATCGTGTCTAATTAACATTGGTTTGTGTCAAACGGTATTTTCTTGACCATCAACTGAAATTGATATAAGCTACTTAGCGCTATTTACATAAATGTGTCAGTTTAAACTAAGTATTGCATAGTGTATCGAGATCACAACCTTTATTAAAGTAATTGCTATCAATTGAACTCAATTGAATTGAACTAATTTGTTACTAGGTGCGCAACAGTATCTAAATGTTGTATATTTAATTGAATGATTTCATGATTATGATAAATGATATCGATCAAGTCTAGAGTGTATGGATTTGCTGGAGTAACAGTTGTTCATAATTAGTTGTA
>JAQBSW010010567.1:0-5000 GCA_029291075.1 Eudiplozoon nipponicum | reverse complement strand
TTCCAGTCAGAACATTGAATGGTAAGCTTTAGCCAAAATAGCAAACGTATTTGGATATAGAAATTTCTAATTCCCATGGAACAGAATATTTGCTTTTTAAAAAACGTATTAATAATTCATGAATATTTCAAAATGAAAGTTTACTTCTAAACATTCATGATATTATCTAAATATAGGGAAAATATTTTCATAGAGCTAGTACAGTATATACCGGTTGTGACTTAGAAAAAGCAAATACATGTACTCATTGTTTATGCCCAAAAGCGCTAATATGTTTATTTAATAGGATGTTAAAGTCGACATATTTGATACAATAAAGTGTTTTGATTAAATACACGGAGATGCGGCAATGCGCAATAATAAATTTACCAAGATTAATTAGCTGAACTTTTGGTCCATAAAGGCTGACTACATGAGGAGAGAATTGCGATCCAAATTTTCCATACATTCTAAATAAGTATTAGAATAAAAAAAGTTTTGTTGCTTATTTAAAGTATCTCCCAAATCTTTGAAATATACACGTTAACAAATTAGTGATACAGAGTAATACGTTTACTTGCTGCCTTCCAGAAATTCAGGATTTCTATTAAAGTACACATTCTGGTATTACTATTCCGATTTGGCAGGTATATGATAAAAGATTAATACTATATCGAAATTCGCCAGTCTATCAACCTATTAACGTTTATAATTGGCAAAATTTTCAATTAAAAATATATATACTGCCGGGTATGACAAAATATGTTTATTTATATATTTCTTGACAGAAATTCAAAGGTCGAATATGTTGGAAAATGCCGAACATTCGTGAGAGTTCTTGTTTGATTATCAATTTTATCAAACTTGACTTAGCCGTAAACACTGGGGAGGACTGTTTATTAGTTGTTGAAATTGTCTAAACAAGTAATATATAACGAATAGATCCAAATTTACTCTTGTTCTGTTCGTTGTCTGACAAGATTTTCGTGCCTAAACTGGTATAGTTGAATAATTTCTGTGTTCGATTCAATTATTTCTTTGTACACAATATGCTAAACAATTTTAAACTTTAATAGAACAATATATACTGGAAGGAAATGTTAAAGTCATACGCATGTGCGAATGACATACTTGTAGCGTAGATTATACACAGAACCTCATGAACACCATTTTGACATATAGGCCGTATTTTTCTAAGGAATAAAATACTGCATAATTATACACATGTAGGACAATTATTGCAATAAATATAAAATTTTAAATTAATACACACATCTTTGGTTTGACTCTGCATCACATTTTCTGTGAATTTAATTATTTCTGGGCGATAATGAACGCAGTTCGAAAGATAAAATGCAGCAAATATAATTTAAAAACAGAGACGGAAATCTGTTAAGGTGATATCAATGGTAAAATGCGAAACATTTCACAACAATTTTGAATACTCTAACTTTGGCTATAGAATAGATTTCATACACTCACAGCAAAATTATTTTTGACGTTTTTGATGGCTTTACCGAGCGATTTTGATAATATCATTCCTCTCCTTTCAATAGCACCGAGCATTCTAAATCACAGCCTAACACAGAGCCGTATTAATTGCAATTTATATTCTTGGTATATGTTGAGAACTGAAACAATAAAATGTTCTCGGTCAAAATATTAAAAGATTTTTTTCCATTTAGAGGTTCATTTTAATTTTTTATACGCGTTCCATTTTGGGACAGATGAGACATTACACACTCACCTCAAAATGCTTCATGAAATTTCTTGATTGATACTTAGATCGAAATATTATCCGGCGGTCCGCCGGAAGTATTTTGTGGCGAGTGTGTTATAACTTTTCAGTGGCAAAAGGAAGAGTATTAAAAAAAGAAAAACGCCACTCTATGAAGACAAAATATTTCACAGCGATATCAGTCTTAAAAGTTATTTAAATATGGGAAACGGGATATGCGGCGATTGTCCTTGTTGACAAACGACAGTGTGGGAATGATTAGCATCAATACATTATTTTGCTTAGTCAACCCCAGTTTAATTTCCTTTGTTACAATTTTGAAAATTAATTTTAGCCTGATCTGACTTAGCCGAAACTAAAATATTTCTCTGATGTAATCGTCATATTTTAATTACATAGTACGCCGGAAATAGGATATAATTTGAAACTAACATAAGTGTAACGGCCATTAACGTCGAGTCTCAGTGAATGCAAATATGAATGAATTTTCTATTTTGAGGCCATATTTAGACGTTAGAAATCATCACACTAGTAATGAAATATTTTATGATAATTTATTTTTCAATCTATCATTCTAACAGTTACCCCACAATATGTTATAATTTTTGAAAAGAAATCAGCACACGAAACAGTTAATTATTTTAGTGCTCTAAAAAAAAGAAGTGCAAAGGTAAACTTCTGCTTATTGTAGAGTACTAATTTAAATGAAATTGTGCATTAGGTGTTACGCACATAGTAACAAATTTGTTCAAATGGAACCTAAATGGAATAAACAAAATTCAGCATGAACGCAAGATATAAACTAATGTGCACATACTGGCGAGTCATCAACCGGATTCGGAACTACGCCCAATGCTCACAAAATATTTGGTCAAGGAATCTGGAACGTATGGACTGTAAAATCTCCTATACGAATGCGTATACATGTAGAAGCAGGGTTAGCATCATATAAAGTATTTGGCAACGCGACCTCAAATGAACCTCACTATATATATATATATATATATATATATTTATTTATATATATATATATATATTTATTTATTTATTTATATATATATATATATTCTGTACCGAGCCTATGATGGGTACCAACACTATATTTGTTGAGTCAATACCTGATACCAACACTATGGTTGTTAAATAGGTACATGGTACGGACACAATGGTTGCAAAGCTAGTACATGATATCAGATATGGTAAATTTCACCAGTATTTAGAATTACAAGTAATTCTGAACATATGTTGATCCAGCATAGCGATACACACTGGTCTTGATCGATATCAATTATCACTTTTCGAGGTAATCATTAGGTCATTCAATGAAATATAAAACAGTTAGTTTCTGTTTGTTGCAGCGGACTAATATATGTGAAATTCTGTAAATCAAGATAGCAAACCTAATGTCAGTCAATTATGTTGTTCGACGACTGGTTAAATACAGTGGGATTGGTGTTTACTTCAAGCTCGTAAATTTGATTTAGCGAACTTTTACCACCAACCGTGCAATCATTGATTGTTTAATTGTATTATATATATTTGTACTATATATGCAAAAAATTGTTGAAATAGGACCAAAATAATAAACCAAAGTCAGCATAATCGATAGGTATAATCTCATGTACACATACGTTTCGTGTTTACTGGCGACTCACCAGTAGGATCCCATATTACGCCCTATACCAATTATATAATTTGTCAAGCAATGGGACACCTATAAGAACGTGTACACAAGCAGTAGTGGAGTTAGTTTCATATAAAGTCTTCTACAATGCGACTACAAAGCCAACCAATTATGTTTAGTGTAGACCAAGTAATCAAATGCTATTTGTCTTCAATCTGAGATAGGGGAATCAATGGAATTATGATTGAATCCTGGCGCGCCCGACTAAACTCTTAATTAGCGTATATTGAAATATTGTTTACACTCTCACATGAGCACCCATATGGAACATTGAACACAACGTTAAGTTAAATAACGGAAGGAATGGAGCAGTAGCGGTGAGCATAGTTAAAAACTGTATGCATAAATAGGTGTCAAATAGGCCTCACATGACAAAGATTAGCTGCAAACCATAAATTTGAATATATATGAACTTTGCGTCTAGTGTACGGCAAAGATGTCCCAGTGGTTTAGTGCGATACACCGAATACAATGTGAGCAGGTCCGAGACCCGTCCGCGGAAAATTATGGAATATATTTTAAAAATCACAATGAAGATGAACCGCTGTACGTCATGAATTATGTTTTAAGCGTGATGCAGTAGTTAGTTTATGATTACTATTATATATATATATATATATATATATATATATATATATATATGTGTGTGTGTGTGTGTGTGTGAGAGTCATTGCTTTACTAACAGAAAATTTGATATGCTGTAAAGCAGGTTAATTAAAATGGGATTGTTATTTTATCAGTTTTTCAAATATGATTAAAATAATGGTTATGCTCGCAGGTGCAATGAATGAATGTATATTGGTAAACATTTATATCTTATTCATTGACAAATATATCAATTATAATAAAGTAAAAGAAAGCAATAAAAATAACAAAAATTGAGGAAAATATCGATAAATATTTGGAAACACAATGATAGTATCAATGTGGTCTACTTAACGTTGAAAAGATTCAGCTGAAATTTGTCCATGAGAAACAAATATCAATGAAATTTAAACTACTGTGCATAAACACCACACGAAATGACCTACTTTATCGGACATAAATATGGAATAATTTATTATTCCAACAGGTTATTAAGTATGATAGATAAATGTCTCTATTGAAACACGTCAAATAACGATTTATGACTTTTTAGGAAAAACTTTTCCTAATCTCTACGATAAAGTCGTACATACAACAGTTTCTTCTTTTGCAGGACGTTTGCTTAGTTTATCTATTTATAGTATCTATCTATTCTTTGTGTTTATATATTGCAAATCCCGTACAATTTTCCGGTCATAATGCAAAATGATGGACAATGTTGGAATGCACCAGACAATTCACTGATAAGGACATACCAAAAATGGTTAGTCTCGCAACTATGATTTCAAAAATTCCACTAAATTCTCTTAATGAAAAAGATTATCTGTAAAACTCATTTAAACGAGTGTATTTACAAAAGAAGAAAAGTAAGGCTCTATTTCTTGTATGCATTTTTATTTTATGACTTGTGTTAGCCGATACCAATCTTTATTTATTGTTAACTTCATTTAAAGTTAATGAATAGAAATTTGCCGCGTTTGAATCGATTCTCTTTGTAAGTCAATTAGCGTACTT
>JAQBSW010010566.1:0-23682 GCA_029291075.1 Eudiplozoon nipponicum | reverse complement strand
TCAGTTGTGACCAGAAGGATAAACCAAAGGCAGCATGAACGGAAAGTATAATCTCATGCACATTCGTTTCGTGCTTACTGGAGCCATGCTTGTTTGGGTTTGATTATAGTTGATGAGTAATCAGTTCCATATAATTATCTGCGTGTATACATTGATATAAGTAAAAATAAACAGATTTATGCCAATTCAGCTATGCATGTTTCAAACAATTTTTAACACTTATATTATTAAATGAATTACTTATGAGTGAAATCCAAGTAAACAGTGCAACAAGATAATGTGAATGCGCCAACTCAAATAATTTTCACGTGAAATACTCAAAATTATCCAGTAAATCGTCAGTGAGATTACTGTTATTTCACTTTGGAAAGCGTAGCGTTCAGGCACATGCATACACACACATGACACACACGTACCTAGATACAATTCAGTCATAATTAAGAGGTATGCCAGTAAGTATAAACGAAGTCGGTTAAACAAAATTTATCACTTGAATTGACAATTCTCATAAAACTGCTACTGTGAAAAAAATTTCATTCATAAATGAAGCCAAAACTAAACGTTACGATCGAGCACATGCTTGAAAATTTAACGCAAACAACAAAATAATATCATTCCCGGAGGATAAGATATAGATAAATATTTTACGACAATTATGTACAGGTGAAAACAACGAATTTTAAAATCATAAAAATACTCGTGATCTGAGCTAATTTATGTGTAATAAATGTATTGCATTAATAAAGGGCCCATTTTTGGCTCTCGATTCAGAACAGCTAGCAAGAAATGGATATTTAAGTGTACAGAGCAATATGTTATTTTTATGGACTTTCGTCGGAATATGTTTACCAATATTTACTTCGACACTTTGGCTAGGATTATTAGATATACAATAAAGAGTGAAGTTTACGAATAAGTAATTTTATATATCTTGCTTATGCCTTTGCCAGTCACAAAGTTTAGACTGTCCACGGAACTCTTTAGTGTGCGGTAGATTTGCACTTTCAGTTCCACAAAATCCGATTTATCTCCATTTCCTAGTACAAATTGTGTTCGTCTTTATGGTTGCTAAGTACTAATTCATCTCTTCACTCCGAAGGCTTCAACATCATTCGTACTAACCATTGGAAATGAGTTACGAGATTAAATTGTACCTCATTTCCAGTGGTTAGTACGAATGATGTGGAAGCCTTCGGAGTGAGGGGACGAATCAGCACCCAGCCACCACGAAGACGAACTCGATGCGTACTTGGAAATGGGGATCAATCGGATCTTTGCGGAACTGATAGTGCAAATCTACCACCCATGAAAGGAAACCGTGGATACTCTAAATTTGTAGATCGCACCGCGAAACTCAGAAAAACAATTCATAAAGTTAATTCGCGCATGCATTCTATTATGAATGAATTCTCCAGGCAAATAATTTTTTTATTGTGGACCTATATTATCGGTAGATTGGCTTCCCTGCATAACCTCGCATAAATTAAAAAGTATTCTAATATTACTATGATCTGTAAGACATTTTCAGGAAGGTGCTGTATAACTTTACTACGTAGTTATCTATTAAACACTCGATATATCTTTATTGGAACGATATGCATAATAATAATATTTTAGTGTATGGCGGATTGGATAACAAAAACTACTAAAAGTGTATGACAAAATATTCAAGCAAGAACTTGATTTCGTAATGTGTCGTACATCTGTTTCTATTGTTGTTATTTAATATAATACGTTCGGACGTAAGTGAGTGTGCTAAATTGTGGAAATCCGTTTAGAACAACTTTGAAAAATATTCAAACTGAGGTATAAATATAAAATTTCTCGATACAGAACTTTGATACGAGACGAATTTTGGCCACATTCATGGAATGGGATTTTTGTCCTTTCCTATGTCACTTTTGACAAATGAGGTTCTCAAGTTATTATTGTGATTTGTAACTTTCTTTGTACTGTATAATTCTTCCACAAAAGTTGTTTATTTAACATTACTAATAGACCGTCGGTTGAGGCGTGATGATAGGCATATTTAGAATAACAATAATCGATTTTTTTTTCTAGTACGTTCTGTTGATTTTTGACATTAATTTCACGCTGATATGTAATAGATCAAGTGAAAGTTTGACGGAAGATGACTCTTGACACCATCTCCTTAAAGCTGGAGAAAACTTATCATCATTATACTGAAAAAGAACTCAGTTACGCCTTTCGTGTTTTCGTGTGGTTCAGTAGAGAAATTTCAAGATGTTGTTTCGTCACATGACCTCAAGTTTCATTGCAATCGACGGTACAGGATATGCCTTGGAAGGATTTCTCAACTAAACCATAAATCTCTTCTATATCATCCAGTCTTTCGGCAGTTATTTTAGACAATTATGTAAGTCTTTTTGACAGTTACAAGTATTCTTTTCTAGTCGGACATAACTTGACAAAAATGCCAAGGTAACAAGGTTAAACAAGGAGGATAAGACAAAGCCCAACGCATAACTATACGAAAGCAGAACGAACTTAAATTCAGCTGCACAAGTGATGTTAAATTACACTGATCTATCGATAAAAAGTACACTTTGAATACTTTCGGCGAAAGGCCCGTAAAGACAGCAGCAATGCTACAAAAGCTTCCACACAAACCATTTGCAAATAACGATGAATATTTGTTTAAATACTGGTTACAATTCATTGGTAATAACACAGAATGATTAATTTGCTCAAAACATAATAGAATTTAATAATGGATTGTAGAATGTAATAGAAATACTCGTGAAAGATAAATGACATTATGACAGGTTATGTGTACTGAAACTTTTTCCTGTAATTTACCTTTTTGAAAAAGATTCAGCATTCTAATCGATAGATTTTCTGATTCAACACGAACTTATAAACATCGAGTTTTACGTGTAATCTGCCAATGTATTTTAAACAAACGCACGATTTGGGAAAATTTTGTATTTCTGGGAATTTACATTTCAATGAATTACTTACACTTGCTTGTATAACTAGTCTGAATATGCATAAATCTACAGTCGCACATACGTGGAAATACATTGTATGGAGTAAGTATGCAGAACGTACAATTAATGCTTGTAGACGCTTCGAATGCGTATCCTAACCCATATATTATTGTATATGTGCGCGTGAAATAGTAATCGCTTTTCCTCTCTTGCCTGATGATGGATATAAGTGAAGTTCTCTCTTTAAATTTTTACATTGTCTTCAGCATTTCGTCAATGACATACAAAATATGCAAGTACACACCTACAAGTAAAAACCACATTTAAAAACGACTACATCTATATTTAGAATCGAAATTGATATAAAACATATGGCATAATCGTTTATGTATTCTTGGATATGCAGAGTTAGCATAATTACATTCCTGTATTAGGTATGGCAGAACTAATATCAAATTAATTCAGATAGGTCTACGAGTATATGCCAGAGTCAGCAAGAACAAAAGGAAAAATCTCAATTACGCATGCTTCGCGCTTACTGGAGATTCATCAATGTTGGTACTGGTAACAGAGTTTGGTTCATATTATTTGTATTTAGTTGAATTTGCACTGTGAATGACTTTAGTTGATATTGACTCATCCACTGCCTTAATTCACATACACGAAATAGACGGTTCCGTTCAAACATTCAATATAGATCATCAAATTTAAAATGCGTTTAGAAGTGTAGTGACGCCTCCTGCTGGTGAGTCGCTGTTAAGCACAATATGCATATTCGAATTAGATTACAGCTTAATTTCGTGCTGAATTTGGCTTTGTCTTCTGAGCGTACCTTAAAAAACTTTTTACTTTGCAGGCTACTCCTTATCTAGAAATCCTATGAAAATAAATAAAGATCTAAAACAGAAAACAAAAAAGCGATCCAGCTAATTTTACTGTTTTGAGTGCAAAATGCAGCATTAGAATTAATATAAAATTTGTTTAGAGGGATTATTAGGTTATTTTTCCGTATTGTATGGTTTCTTAAACACCTAAATCCACAGGATCTCAATCAAATTCAGCGTTGGCAACTTAGGATGCTTACAATTTGTTGCATGCAATCCACTTCTACGCTACGTTTAAGCTAATTCTGCCAAATAGTCAATATCAAATCTAGCTATTTTATTTTGCTTAAAAATTACAATTACTGTTTGTAATTGTTAGAAAGATATTATAAACAATTATTCAAGTGTCTATTCGTAAGTACTCAGTCTTTGCACCATACGGTGAAAACGTTTCGGTAAATCAACCATCAGGAAGGCAATGTTTGAACGTTTCAATATTTCGCAAATCCACATGTGGCTGCCAACTTTAAAATAAGATCATTGTAAGCATATTGGAATGCCGGAAATAATAAAACTTGAAAAGATTGCATATGTTCCCGTGCATACCTGAAACTTTGTAAACTATGAAAGATTTGGAGTAGACAATTTACCATTGAAATCCAGCTGCATGTCACTTTGTTTGCTGAAGTTTATGTTAACCATTATATCGAAGAAAATTTCCCTCGTACTTTAGTCTAACCTGAAACCAATTACTCAAGCTGGTTATTCGCCTCTGAAAGTAAAATTTTTGCATAATATTTTGCACATATCTCCTGTAAACCGAATGGGTCGTGACCGGAAGTTGCTTTCTATAAACTTACCCACATTTCCAATCATTTGTAATGAATTCCTGAATTAGTGTAGTTCGCCCTAGGTCTTCTTTCCTGAGCAGATCAGCTTGACTCGGCTTATTACTTTGTTCATTTCGTTTCTCATTATGGTTCTCGAAACAACGCTGATGGAGTGAGTGTATCTTCCATTATACGTAGATTTTGTGTGTACTGTTCCTGTCGTATCATTATTATTCTATTGAGTGAGTTAAAAAATTGTTATCGTTCTCAATTTATGGTGTAAACTTGATATCTGTATTTAAATGTTTATGTCTTTAGAAATTTCAGCTGGGTCCACTACTTCTTGAATTACCAACTCTTGGTTATCCGAATACATTTTGTAAAATGTCAACTGAAAACAAGATGGAAGAAGGCCTAAACTATTCTAGAAAGATTTTGCAATCGATCATTTACCATTAGTGAGAGTTTCCTTAATATGCCGTTTAGATTCGACATGACGGTCACAATAATTGCTCGTTGGTTAACCTGAATTACCAGACCAAAGGATAATATGGCCTTCAGCACACATATAATCATGAAAATAGATGCCAAGATCTTTCGCCAACTTCCTCTAACATTTACAAATTTTCAGGTATATAAAGTTGCAGAAACAGGGAAAGAGTAGAGTAGCAAATTATCACCAGAATCTCTCAACATTTACAACAGAAACTGGTACTAAGAGTCTCGCACCGTCAAACAGATGATCAATTTCGGGTAATACGACCATAACAGAGAACACAGTCAGCTTAAAGAAATTGTAGTTCTAAATAAAGAAAAAAATTTAAAAAATATTATAAATATACAAAGCTCAGTAAGTAAAGCAACAAGCAAACTACCTGAATGCACAATATTTCACCATGATGAATTTGTGTTCGATTTTCTGCGAGACTACTAGAGATGAGAGCCGCATATCTAAATTTGATTTCCATAAATAAGCAATAAAGTTTGATCCTCGCTAGTCAGTTTGCCGTCCTACTCTGATGATGATCATGGAAGGTCAAAACGCGTCAGTACATGTGACTGACGGCAGTTTTGCTATTTACATGCTGTGTATACTTGCATATAAATTTTAATAGTACGTTCACTTTATTTCCAGTCTATCAATAAGAATTATATATTAAAATCAATGTTTCTGGCTTGAAATAAACTTATATATAAGTTTGGTTTTTAAAATTTGTGATGATGTGTTAACCAATGAAGGCGACCGCCAATGGCCGCCGAAATATCTTCAAGAAACAAAACAACTGGAATTTAGCCTGTGTTGATTGAAGCACAGATGGGTGATATATATATATATATATATATATATATATATATATATGTGTGTGTGTATGATTGTTAGTATAAGCTAAACATGGTATAATGTTGGAAAGGGATTTCATACAGTATACCGGTTTTATCCTTTCTAAGAACTCTTCAAGTACTGTTCAGAATTTCGCCGTGGTTAAAACTCGAACCTTGCCCGTCTGCTTTGAGAATTTCTCAATAAAGACGAGACTAGTCTGTTGGATTAATTGACATTTTTGGCGACAGGATGGCGCATTGGATAGTTGCAGACTCAAAAGCAGACATGCCAAGTTTCGAGTCTTGTCCGTAGCAAAATTCTGGACAGTATTTGTAAAGCTTCTAATAAGAACGTAATCAGTCTACTGGATGTATTGCCTCTCCTACATTATACAACGCTAATCTTACGTAAAAAATGTATATATAATTGGATTGGTGTTTATATCAAGCTCGCAACATAAATTTAAATAATAAGTACAAAAATAACGGTTGGAAAATATAATAAATTATAAAGGAAAGGCAACCAGAAATCACAGAAGTCGGATAGCGTCTTATTTAATATTAATTAAGGCTTAACATTCAATAAATCAATATTATCATGTGTTGGTGTGTCATTTGAGCAACAGCTGCATTTGTTGTCCCATAAAACGACCGTAAGTAAAACCATTCATAAAAAACAGCGTGCATAACCATGTGTTTGTTTACAATAAGGAAACGCACTTTAATTTACCACATAATGTTTGTTCATTGCTTATCTTCACTTATTCATTTATTTATTTACTTGCACATGGTACATGGCCGACTAAATTGTAAATTTGGTCAATTAGAAACTTTAAATACTGTTTGTTAGAAACTTTGTTTCAGTTAAAAATTTTATAGGAATACAACTTAGCTTAATGTGTATTGCGTCGAAATTTTAAGTGTTTACAGAAGATCAGATGAGTTGAACGATCACGCCTTTTTTAATTAACATGCATAAATATATAGCTACATATAGATTATAAAACCCCAGATGTATTTTTATTCCTATTACTGTGAATTAAAATATTCCATGAAATGTTTCTATTGTAAATTTGCATTTCACCTCGCAGACAATCTCATGCATAAGATGAACTTCTCCTTTTTAAATGAAAAAGCCAAGTTCAAAACGATGTACTCCTATTTGCCAATTAAATAGTATCACTTGCTCAAAAAATAGTTTTGCAATACTGGAATCAACGCTTAACTTAGATTAGGAAAGAGAAATAAATCCGGAACGTAGTTAAACAACAATCGAAATTAATAGATTACAGGGAAAACTTTATAGAGAAAATGTACCATGAGAAAATCTTTTTTCATTTGAACTAGTTGCAATAGAACGGCCAAGAAAGAATTAGCTAAATTTTACCTCAAATCGAATCTGCTTAATGTCTAAATGAGCGGAAAAACTAGAAAGGAAAGTAGGTGATAACAAAGCTGTCAACATTTCAATAACCAATGCTATTGTTTAAATCACGTTTGCGAGCTTGAAGTAAACACCAATCTCATTGTATCTAAACCGCGCAATCAATTATTGTTTAATTGCATTGTCTATATATATATATATATATATATATATATATATATATATATATATATATATATGTATATGTGTAGTGTGTGTGTCTAGCGAAAGCTGCAAACAATTAATTTTCGTGACTGCATAGAAATTGTGCAGCCGACATTTCCAGTCAAGTACAATGTATGCAAGACTACTAGAGGTGAGAGCCGCATATCTAATTTTGCCTTCCATATATATGCAATGCGGTTTGATCCTCGCTAGTCAGTTTGCCGTCGTACACGGAAGGTTGAAACGCATCAGTGCGTGCGACTGGCTGTAGTTTTGTTATGTTGTTCGACTACTGGTTAAACACAATGGGATTTGAGTTTAATTAAATTTCGCAAACTCGTGCAATCAATTATTGATTATCCAGTGCTATTACCTGATTTGCATTTCGACTTACATAGGCTGAATTCCAGCTGTTTTTTTCTTCTTCAGATCACCCGTCAGCAAAGTTTTAATAAACACACTTTTGTAACAAATTTGTTTTTTAAACAATTAATGATGAGTGATCTGACGAATGTGGCCACCAATGGCCACCGAAATATTTTTAGCCTGTATTAGTCGAAGCACAGCTCAGGTAGTTTTGATAAATCCAGTTTCACAAGTTTTTCATTCTTTTAACTAATCTTATTACAAGTACCAAAATAATTCATATAAAGCCCAATAATTCTGGCAGTATTTAACAAGGTATAGTTACGATCAATGCTATAAATTACATTAGTAAAAAGAAAGAAATCAGAAACGTATGTAAAAAACAGTCGAAATTAATAGTTTAAAGAGAAACCTTTAGAAATAAAATGTACTAAAAGGAACGACTTTTTTATTTAGACCAGGTGCACTAGAAAGGCCGAGGAAAGCATTATCTAAATGTGACCTTATAACGAACATGCTTAAAGTCCAACAAGAGGGGAAAACTAGAAATGGAAGTAAGTGATAACAAAACTGCCAACATTGAAATATCCAATGCTATTATCTGATCTGTGTTTTGACTAACACAGGCTGATTTCCAGTTGTTGTGCTTCTTAAAAATATTTGAGCGACCGCCATCTTTAGTTCACTTGTCATCACAAGTTAACCAAAACAAACTAATGAAGCAAGTGTGATATTTCCTCTAGCTATATCATTTATACTCAAGACTCACATTTCACCGACCATTAAAAGTTTTAAAAAGTTAAACTAATAAAGCAAGTTTATGTTTTAGAAATTATGATGATAGGTGAACCGAAGAAGGCGACCACCAATAGCTGCTGAAATATTTTCATGAAACAAAACAAATGGAATTCAGCCTTTGTTAGTCAAAACACATATAATGTAATTTTGATAAAACCAGTTCCGCAATTGTTCGTTCTTTTAACAAATATTATTACAAATGCAAAAATAATCCGTATAAAAAAACCATTCTGACGGTACCTAAGCAAGGTAAGGCTACGATCAGTTCATGCACTGAAGACACTGTGAAAAGGAATTCAGAAAGAATTATAGGGAAACGCCAATGCAATGCATCCCTCACGTACATACACTCATATATATATATATATATATATATATATATATATATATATATATATATATATATATATATATATTCTTATAATTAGGAAAACACAAATAACAAAGTGGATAAAGGCCATTTATTTCGTGAATACTAATCATCTCTTAAACAATCATACATATTTATACATTTTGGGTTTTCAATTGATTATGCTAGTGGTAATAAATCTGACTCGTTTTTACTTCTGTTTCTTGTTTTGGCTAGTTGGTGAGTGTGTATGCGTTTGTGTTTGTGTTTGTGTGTATGCGTATGCGTGTTTGCATATAAAGGTCATTCTCGCAGTATTGCAAAGTGATGTCTGAGATCTGGTCATTATTGTTTTGATGGCTTGAGAAATAACCATTTGTGCGCATTGTTCACTGTTACATATACAAGTGCTATTTTTCCCAGTGTAGTTGATCGTTTCACCTTGTTGCGAAAATTTATTTCCACATGGTAACAGCGCCAGTGTGGATTGCAATGTTAAACACCCATATTGTTTGGAAACTTCTGTCACCGTATGCGTCTCTGTTATTTCCACTTCAGTTTGTTGCCAATCCGATTGTATGTTTGTTGATTCTAGTCGAGGGCCTGTTTGTTCTTGGCTGGATACTAGTAGATTGTTGTTGAATTTTGTTATTCTTGGCCAGTCAATTAGAATATCATGTTGATGAAACTTTTGAATATTAAGGCCAGGTGCTTGTTGTTTTATATAAAGAGCTTCATAAATAAATAATAATTTTTCTGATTTTGCTTTGTGTAGAATTGTGAAATTGGTCGAATTGACAGGGTGCCCGTTGCCAATATATGATCGGAAATAGCTGATTTTCCTGACGGTGCCAAGCCTTTGTTAATCAATTTCTGTGGCAAATGTTGCTGGATTCTGCTTATCACAATAACAGATTTAAGCGCACAGCCACAACGAAGACAAACTCAATGCGAACTTTGAAATAGAGATCAATCGGATCTTTGCGAATTTAATAGTTAAAATCTACAACCTTCGAAAGAAAACCGTGGATACCCCGAATGCGACGATCGCACAGCGCAAACCCGTAGAATAACGTTCAAGAGAACACTGGTGAATGGATTTCATAAATGTATGTATGCACGTTTGTGCGTGTTTCAACATGTAAGTTGGCGCTTCCTGTTCGATGTTGCATAGGGTATGTGTTTGGCCCAAATTAATCCCTCCTGTATAAAAGAAAAATTGACTTTATAATGTACCAGATATTACAGTTGAGTTGATTTATAGTGAAATGAAAATGACCTTTTTATCTGTGTCCTGCATACCTTTATATAATAAATATACACTTACATGCATAATTTATTTATCAATTCATATCAAAAAGAAATTTTATCCTTGCTGCATAATAGACTGAAACATCTTGAATCAGCCTCACGGGTATAAAGTCTTATTGACAAAATTAACAATTTACCTGATTATCGGGTTGCGATCCGATTTGTTTGCATCCGCTGTCTTTCTGGTTTTTGTTCCAGAAAGACAGCGGATGCAAACAAATCGGATCGCAACCCGATAATCAGGTAAATATTATATTCCGTGTCGCGCAACATGTTTCTTTTAAAATTAACAATGTATCACAAATTATGATAACCAAACTTTTTGTGCTCTTCTTCCGTTGAAAACGCTGTGTGATGTCCCTTGATAAGGAAACCAGAAAATAGGTCACAATGAGCCAGAATAAAAGTTAAATAAGCCTAAGAAGCGTAATCGAAAAATCAACAGTAAACAAATAAGCTTAGGCAAAAACAAGGAAATGCCATGACTACACTAAAAAATACAGTATGTTTAGGATAAGTAGCCTTAAATTATTCAATTTTTCAAAGTCATGGCTTAGTCTCTGTAGTAGGAGTACACTTCTCAGCCGTATATGTACGATCTAATTTTATCGCTAGGTCTTCATTAATACTAATTTAGTCGTTTTAGATATGGCCAAACTTATTGTTTGTTGAATCTCCGCGATCTGCGATCGCGAGTTGTCGCTTTGCTCTATCAGTTTCGCGAAGATCCGATTGATCCCCACTGTCAATTACGCGTCGAGTGTGTCTTATTTGCTGAGTGCGGATTCGTTTCTTTCTTCCGAAGGCATCAAAATCGTTCATACTAACCACTCGAAATGAGGTACGATATAATCTTCGTTGGATGGCAACATTTCGGAACATCCTTTCCCGTTCCATCATCCGGCCCACAATAGCAGATTTAAATAGAACATACTCATTTCTGTTTCGAGGAACAGGACAGCTGCAAAATCTAATATTTTTATTACATAGTGAATAAACGCATGTTTATTGGCATGCACAGCAATGCGACTGGACAAGTTTGATGTACGAAAAATAATCCATTGATTTATTAAGTTATTCAATATAGTAATCACTGCTTGTGTGGATTGCAATCCCAATTAGTTAATTAATGTTTGCAGAGTCGAGATAGAAACCAAACTTACATAAATTACATATACTAATACGTTTGAAAATAAATTTGTCAGCACTGGCTATTAGACAATTTTCCATGTTGTTCTAATGATTCCTGAATATCGAAGAGCGTTAGCATGTTTAGCAAATGCTAGGTTTGTTAAGTTGAGCAAAGTAGGAGTAAAGAGCGTTGAAATTCCATTTTAGGATCACAATTCCTGTTTGTGTGACTCATATTTTAAAATATTCATGTTCTTCTTATGAAGAAATTATTGTAATGTCGGCTAATATACATGTACAATTTTGTAATCAAGTTACGTAGGACAATCGACCAGACAGTTAATTACTCGAATGAAGAAAGGTGCAACTTAAACGCCTGTTTTAAATCAAATGGTGAATACACGTCTGCACTTGTGCAACAAGTCGTTGAAATCTCGCATGTACGTTCTCCAGACGTTGTGTTTATGATATTTACGAAATGTAGTGGCAGAAATAAGTTAGCCACATACAAGTTTTATGGATAAATAAACTATATCTGTATTTATTAAAACAGTAAAAGCATGATCGGACCTTCGACTTGAACTGGAGGTGATGCGCGAAATTGATATGCTGTTCAATTAATTCACAGTCTCTTCAAGTTAACATTTTCTATTTTGATTGGTCTTTCGATAAACAAAAACATGTAAAGATATTTTAATGTTTAAATACTTGAGAAGAATATAAGAAAGAAATGGTTCTTGTATCTGATAAAACTTTTTTTTAAACAATAATTGATTGCGCGGATGGTGGTAAAAATTATTTAAATCAAGTTTGCGAACTTGAAGTAAACACCAATCCCATTGTATTTGACCAGTCGTCGAACAACATAACAAAACTACCGCCAGTGGCACGCACTGACGCGTTTCGACCTTCCATGGTCATCATCAGAGTACGACGTTTGGTCGAAACGCGTCAGTGCGTGCCACTGGCAGTAGTTTTCTTTTTCTTTGCGCACATGGCAAGATTTTTTGAGTATAACATACATTAACGTTCGAAGTATAATGTTAAAGTGCGAAAATTTAACACTATTCCATCAAACCAGAATATGTAACATTTAAATACTGTTTGTTGCGGAGAGCTAATATATATGCAAGTATGTATTAGGTGTTGCGAACCTAGTAACAAATTAGTTCAGTTGTGACCAGGAGGATAAACCAAAGGCAGTATGAATGGAAAGTATAATCTCATGCACATTCGTTTCGTGCTTACTGGCGACTCATCAGTAGGAGCCGGTATTACGCCCTTTAACCACTATATATTTTGATCAAGAATGTGGGATAATAGGACGGTACAATCTCCTAGACGAATGTGTAAACCTGCAATAGTGAAGCTAACATCATGTAGTCTACGACAATGCGACTTCAACGCTAACTCACAATATATAATATATATACCGAGTGTGTAAAGGATACTAACACTATAGCTATTGTGTTAGTAACCGATACCAACATTATTGTACCGAAAAGGTGCATGTTACTAACACTATGGTTTCCAAGTCGGAACATGGTATCAACATGATGGATATCAATTTATGCTATTTTTCACCGAAATTGAGAATTACAACAATTTCTGAACACCTGTTACTCCAGTAAATCCATACGCGCTGTGCGTGGTTCTTCAAGCAGAACTCAAAACAACGAATTGAAATAACGAACAACTGTTAATATTTTCCTTTACGGATTTGTGTATCAGTGTCAATTTTCATAACCAGGTAAGTAAAGCAAAAATGCAAAAACAAATTTAGCGTTCGAAGTATCGCGAAGCATTATCCCGGTAAATTTAAAAGTCATAACATAGGCAACAAAAACACAACACTTAACATAAAGACTACTCACGTAAATGACAAAAACTTGTCGCTAACACTATCTTCTTAACTGACAAAATTACGTCCAATCACGAAAAATTGGATTGCAATCACAGAAAATAATTTCATGAAAAATATTTAAAAAAAACAACAAATATTTACAGCCAATTTTCTCATCGAATTAACCAATTACACAAAAAATTAAATTACGCACGGGCAATGCAAAGCAAAATTAGTGAATCTGATAAACACTACCGTGTGTCTCATCTAAAGAATACACAGGTGAGAGAAAAACGATTTTTAGCGACTTAAAGTATTTATCATAAAAGCATACACCGGTGTATACATAGAGACAAACACACATAAAGGTATAGATTCATACGCGTATTTAAACATGCAAAATATAAATATACAAAATATACGTTCTACAAATAATATGCATTAAAAAATATTCAATATATATATATATATATATATATATATATATATATATATATATATATATATATATGAATACACGCATAAATATATATAAACATATGTGTAAGCTCATTTTTAAACATAAGTACACACATACAAACATACATAAATGAATAAAAATAAAAACATGTATACATACTTTTTATCAAGGTTGCCAATTTGTATAAACAACTGACCCATTAACTGCATACGTTTGTCAGTATAAACTAGGTACTGTATAGTGTATAAAAGGCAATACATGAAGTAGACCGGTTTCGTAATTATTGGGAAATCGTTACCTACTGCCCACAATCTGTAGCGGACAGGGCTCGAACCTGGACACGTCTGCTTCGGAATCTAGTGCTCTAACCACAGAGCCACCTTGCCGACCCCACACACAATTTTCAGATATATACTAGCTAATGTTTCTTGGTTACTCTTTCCTTTAGGTGGAGCCTAGATAGCATCCTTTTTGCCATAAAGTTCCAACTAACCATCTCCAATCTATCATTATAGAACTTATATCACGTTTATATGGGTAACTGATATTGAAATGAGCATTTACATAACTAAACAAACATTGGTTACGCTACCATTAACAAAAAATTACTTTTATCAATGTTGCGATCTTAGTATAAACATCTGACCGATTATGTACATACATTTGGCAGTATAAACTAAGAATTGTATAGTGTGGAAAATGCTATTCATACAGTAGATCAGTTTCGTCCTTTTTGGGAACTCATCACGTACTGTCCAGAATTTGCCGCGGACAGGGCTCGAACCTGGGCACGTCTGCTTCGGAATCTGGTGCTCTAACCACTGAGCCACCATGCCGCACACTACACACAATTTTCAGCTATATACTAACTGATTACATACATACATGTCTACATACATATACACACACACTTAGCACAAACATACATACCTTCTTAAACACATTAATGCATAAATGCATAAAAACATACATTTATACATCAGTCGATAAATATTTACATTCGTACAACCATGAACTACTACATAAGCACGAAAACATATACGCGTAAATACATACATACTGGCATACATGCACATATAAATGCGCATATACAAATATAGATAAATAAATAAATGTCGATAAACATATATATATATATATATATATATATATATATATATATTTATATATATATATTTATATATATATATATACATGCCGACGTAAATATATACATAGATATTCATATTTTCATACACACAAAAATACATACATTCACGTTTACATACACAAACGCATACGCTTAAATCATACATGCATAAAATTTTCATACAACTATACATGTAGATGCATACAAACCATAAAAATGCCTACATTCAAATACGGAGACGTTTATAAATTAATACAAACATATATATATATATATATATATATATATATATATATATATATATACATAAAAACATGCATGAATGCATACATTCCAACATAGATACATACATACCCACCCACATACATACCTACAAACATACACATATACATCAATTAATAAGCACACATACATAAATACATGCATACATACACTCATACAGCAAGCGTCCATACATATAAACATTCAAATAAAAATAAATACATGCATTAATACATACATACATACATGCCTGCATGCATGCATATATACCTGCCTACATACATACATACATGCATACTTACATGACAACACATACATACCTACCTATATACATATATGCGAACATGCATATATACATCCAGTAATAAACATTCATACATAAATAAATATATACATACACTCATACAAGTATACGCACGCACAACTTACAATTGGTAAACACATACAAACATGAACAAATTGTTCTGTCTTTATTTAAATATGCATGAGTTTATATTAACGCAGAATGGAGAAATTTTCGCTTTGGTAAATAATTTTTTTGTCAAATATTAATAATGTTCTAACGGTTTATAACAACAGCCAGTGAAGACTCATAATAATCATTTTCATAAATAATATTTTTATTTAATGCTGCTACTTCATTAACGAATAATAATGACAAACGGAACAAATATTAAATGAATCTGGCCTAGATAAAAATACCTACATAAACGCTATGCGAGTATACATGCCAATAGTACACAAAAGAACAAATGATCTACAGCGCAATGGTATATCGGCTAAACAGCTCCATCGTATTTCCATCTATCATCTCATAACACCAATTCACTTCGCTATTAATTCGTAAAAAAAAAGACACCTAAGAAATAGATAACTATTAGAAATCTGCACCAAGATCGCCACCAAACATAGTTCAATGCTACCAACTTTTATTTTTGATGATTGCGTGTATCATATTCATGAGAACTAAGCGGAACTAAATTACACGACAAATTTGTGGGAGAATATTTTAATTACATCACAATTCCCTCCCTCCTCCACTGTTTTATAACTAAGGCTAATTTGGCTTTGGATGAACAAATAGCGCCCTATTGGCAAATCGGTCTATAGACAAGTGCAGAATTTGACCAATCCAATGCTGCTGAGAACCAAATACGCAACCCTACCATATATTACAGATTTACGAATCAAAACGCGACGCATTATTCGATGAAAATCTGTATAGTTATGAGACAAAAAAGAAAAAATAGCTTCTCTTTCCTTGTCATTTGTTAACGCCACGTATCAGAATAATTTCAGAGGGAAAAATTCCCAAAAACGTTCCCCATTAATAAAATACGACGAATAAAATTTAAATTAATCTTAAATATTCAGAATTTGAAGACTATTGCAAAGTATTTTGTGAATCAGCTACTTAGCATCGCTTTGGCAAGGCGTCGATATTTAAAAAATCTCAACTTGGTTTCAGGAATGTCGGTGGCTATTAAGCAGAATTGATCAGACATACCTAAAGTAAAATTGCGCAATATTTTTACGTGAAGATCTTCAAAGCAAAGTGTCATTTGCATAGCGAGGTTATGATGCGCTTTTATGAAATGGCTTATATCATATATCATGATGGCCTGTTGCGAAACGTCGCATTAATCTTAAAAGCCGATCAGTAATACATGAGTATTGCCACTATTACCTACAATGTAGGATACAAAAGCACCTTTCTGATTAATTAGTTTACTCAACGTAAACGATCTTCCTTGATCATACGCAATAATGATGTAAGATCAGAGAGCGGTGCGATAGCACAGGAAGGCGTTATAGCTTACCATCGTTTAATGCTTCCAGGCAATTAACTGGTACGGGCCCAAACTAAATCAAGCCCAAGAGACAGTTAGCGACCGAATAGAATGTTTACGGTTCTGTAAAATGGTCGTTATAAAGGTCAATGTTTTATAAACCAGAAAGTCATAAATTAGCTATTCTAATAGTACGTTTTATTAAGATTTGCGAGCTTGACCGTACTTAGAATAGAACTTTGCACTGGGGTTTAATGTTTAATTTTGTATAAACATGATTGTCTGATGAAAACGCATTAGATGACACCTCATTTGGCAAAGCTAAAAAATCTGGAGAGCTTTAAGTTAACGAAGTCCTTGATTCAAAAGCTTTAACGCTTTGAAAGTAGCAAAACAGTTATTTATATAACTGAGGAACGAAAGAAAATAATTTGATGGTCTTAATCTAATTGTTTTAGGAATAATTTTGTAGATACATATATTCGAGGAAATTGATTCGGCTATTCCATAATGCGCAAAGCTACTACTGTGGCTGCCGAATCGAATAATGTAACAGATGTAGTTACCATTATATTTTGCGCTCTCGGCCTCGCCTTCAATCACTGGGCAAGATTGTTCAGAATGCAAAATAATTTTGCCGAAGTAGAAGCCAACTTGTGTTGATAAAAAATGTGACTAACATTTATCTAAAGATTTTTCACAAGTCACGGACTCACGAGGCCCTTTGCTTATATAACGACAAGTACTTCGATAACTAATAAAATATTAGTATGAAATCTGGAGAAAATCAAAAGAAACGTAAAAGAATTGTCGGAGTAGAAAACATATATGGTGATACGTTAGGAATATGTCGTATATGCGCGCAATTCTCGCTTTCACATATATTTGAGATGCCTAACTGTTGATTATTTCCATAATTAAACTTAAACTTCCTAGCGTGAAGGGCAAAATCCCACCACAATCTGGAACTAACGATACATAAAAATAGGAATGTATCTGTGATCAATCTTAGTTAGGCAGAAGCAGCAGAAAATTGACTTCAGGCTCGTTGAAACACACCTAACTGGTACGCGCAAAATAAAAATACATTTAAATCCATAGCTATTCATATCCCAAATGCGAAACGTTGCGAATCATCGACAAATTCTTTTCGATATTATTCAGCTCGAGTAGTACAAAAATACATCCCAGTTTGGAGGCTACTGCTATAAATAGATATCGTCCAGAACTGAGCAATTGAAAATAATTGGTTTATACTGCGACATATATATGGGGTATTCCTAGTACCATGCAAAATACTGTTTAGTTATGTCTGCTCTATTTGAATATTATGAACTAAAAAATGTTGTGAAGTGCTTTATGGTTAATGACTTTTCCATTTAGACCAAATTTATTCATGTTTTATTTCTCCAGGTAACCAGTTAATAAAATGGAGCGAAGGTGATTCTTTACAAGATATAATATTATTTTTGAATAAAAAGGGAGAAAAATTAAATCAGCAAGAGTCTAATATCTAATGATAACATAGTGACTACAAGGAAAATTCCATTAATAAACAGAAAACATGCAAACAAGTCGTGCTCAGATGCACTCCATGCATTGTCTATACAATATCGACAGAATTAACGCCAGTATATGCGTGCGCTTACGAATTTCTTTAAGAAGCCACTTGCTCCTTTGTATTTTGCCTTGCGCTTCTTTTTCTGCATAACAAAATATAATTAAAATGAAATAAAATTAATGGGGCCAATTAATAGATTTCGTCAGTAAATGCGGATACCTGCAAAATGTCCACCTGAAACAAAACTGAAGGTATTCGAATATAAAATATGCCAAGTTCAATTTTCCAAAAATGATTCACCTTCAGTAAAATTCACGTTTAAATAATCATTGCTTGGTGGTAGTTTAAAAAATCAAGTTTGTAAGCTTGCAATTGGTTGGATACAATGGGATTGTTGTCAATCTCAAGCTCGCAAACTTAATTCAATGAATTCCCGTTTAGTTCACAAACTGCTTTTTGAGCGGAAATCTGTTTGCTGCTGCTCATAATAAAACCTATTTATTACTATGAAATAAATCTTCTTTCTATATCTAAGAGTAAATGCAATGTTTCTTCTATTATACGTTATTATTTCACCTCAGACTTTTAAACTTATTTCACTTTTTTCTTGCTTTATTTATTTATTATATTAGCTCTCTGACGCCAATACGATTTGAAGGATATTTGTACCGAAAACAAGTCACTCAACCAAAAGATACTGGCATATTTATTTATTTCTTAGTAGACAATACGCTTGGTTATGACGTAATGCCAAATTTGATTTTCAGAAACAAAAATTTAATTTCCTCTCTTTTGCTATTTACCACAGGAAAGCCAACTAGTATCCATAATGCAACAATAACGTTTTTCCATTAAGTAAATCTCTCAACCAATTTATCTTTGCCTACACCAAAATGAATAGACAATTTTAGAAAAAAGCCACACTGAATAATGCTAACAAAGCAAAGATTTCTAACAAAAGGTTTTTTGTACTAAATTCTGAACTTTTGTAAATGCACAATCTAACACACACACACACACACAACACACACACGCAAACAAACTAATGACACACACGTTTATACAATTTTTATTAATTTACACAACCATAACATAAACATGCCATAAATTACATTTGAGAAACTAGATACCGGTAATTAGCAAACATTGTTGCCAATATCTAAATCAATATATTGCATATAAAGACAAGATGGGCGCAAACATTTTATGTCTATACTAACGAACAGGAATCAAAATAAAAATAAACGCAAAATATATCTAGATTAGGTAGTTTGAATTGAAATTAATTTAATAAGTAATGGCACTCGTTGTTTATTCCGCCTTTAATGTGTCTTTAGTGCAGAGAATTATAACTTAAGAAGTCGATTACTCACAAAACAGTATCCGACGATGATTTTAAAAACAAATCGAAAAATCGTTGATATCCAACATTAATTATGAATAGAGACAAAATAAATTACAATAATTTTTTCAATGGGATAAGCTTCGACGAAGACTCTCAAATACTACGCTTTTAATGAAAATTATAAGTTTATTATTGGCATATTAAATTGTAATGGTAAATTAGATAATAGAATATGTTTTTGGAGATATGAAGCATAGAATATATCGAGTGCATACGATTACAGACAGAAACCTACAGAAGTGGCATTCTCCATCGGCACTGTTTGCAACACTTTGGTACTACTATGCGGGTTCTGGTGATAGCTTGTTCGTGGCTCAATACCGACATTATTAGACATCACAGCAGTGACTCCATTTGTTATTGTTGTTGTAATTGGTGTTTCAATTACCTCGTTTGCACTTTCAGTTAGCTAAGCACGAAATAGGAGAAAATGAAAGAATAAAAAATGTCTAATGACAATACAATAGCTTTGTTACGTTACCTCATCTGCGTTTTGACTAACGTGGTAAGGATTTCAGGTGTTTTCGTTCTTAAACAAACTAACTAATGAAGAGAACATTAGTTAGTGCTTCATTAGGTTGCTTTGCGAAAATGGTGAGGATGGACCAACTGAAAACGTCTGTCGATAACGGCAAACGAAATATTTTGTTGAAAAAAGTAAACAACTGGAATCATTACTGCGTTAATCACAACGCAGATCAGCGAATTTAGATTAATCCAGTTTCGCAATTTTATTTTTCATATAAGCTTAAGTACATGTTGAGAAATAATTCATTAGAGAAAATCGAAAATTTATTCGTTTCTGGAAATATCAATGTGGCTGTTTGTAAAAGTAATAAAAAGTTAAAGATGCGTTGACAACATAGTAAGAATGCAATACAATTAAACAATAATTGGTTGCGCGGGTGGTGGTAACAATTCTTTGAATCAAGTTTGCGAGCTTGAAGTAAACATCAATCTTATTATATTCACCCAGTCGTCGAACAACATAACAAAACTACCGCCAGTAAGCAAGGCAAACAATTACTGTTAAGAAAGGGGATCTCAATTATAATTGTGTAAGCTGAATGTATGAAACATTGAAAATAGAGTTCCAGAAAGTAATTAGCCATTCAAGATTCAATAACAACAATACAATAGGTCTATTTTGCGCATTTTTCTTTCTGTAACTTCTAAATCGTTTGTTGAAACCATAGAGCTGCTATCCAACAAGCTATGCTGGAAAAATATAGTCTTGTAATTATTATGTTTAGCCTCCGATATACAACAGTCATCGTGAAGGAGCACAAGAAATATTTTCAAACAAGTAAGAAAGCTCATGCAAGCAGTAACTAAACTCATGAAAATTTGGCTCGCGTTTGCTGAGAGAATATCATTCATTATCATCATAGTTACACGATTTAACTTCGTCTCATTGTTAATGCAGAAGAAATTTACTTATCGCATTATCTGTTTGAAGAATCAAATGAATTTTTTAAAATTTATAATTATTTGGATTGTTAAATAAAAAAAGACATCTATTATTTGAGTCTACTGGATTAATTGTCTTTTCATTATTATGCAATGCTTAGGGTTATAATTGACATATATATATATATATATATAGAGAGAGTATATATATATATATATGCTATATATATATATAATTGGATTGGTGTTTGTATCAAACTCGAAACCTTCATTGCAATAATTATCGATTGATTTTAATACCACAAAATGTAGAATTAGCAGCACAAGTTAAGAGAGCATTAAAGTAATCGTACTGCTATATATGGCATATAAACTCTAAATAAAGTTCAACTTACAGTATTTTCAAGTTTGTTTATACTTTCACGTGCGCATTCCTGCTTCTGTGATACTTCGCAAGAAACAATTTCATTTGATTGGCTTCTTTTAAAACATATGAAAAAATCAAAATATTATTCGTACGATTTTAATACAAACACTAACAAAATAAGGAGAATATGTAGGTACAAAAAAATAAATCATCACGTTCAGAAATATACAACGTAATTAGCATATTGAAAAGCACTAGGCCTTTAATAAACAAAATATTTAAATCAGTTATGGAATTTCCCCATTTCAGGCTAATAACGATTATCCAAACTATATTAGACATCAGTTTTGAATTTGTAACCTTATAAAAATAATTGTTATTACAATCCATATTAGCAATAATTTTATAATATTTTAGGCGAAATTTTTCCGCGAAATGTATTAAAAATTTTTAATGAAAGCAATTTTTAAAATAGAAGCAAAATACGGTTGTAAATGACAATTATCTGCATTGTTTTGAAGTATGAAGCCATTGAAAAAAATTAAAACTTTCTAACAATTACAGATTTTACGAAGAAGAAATAATTTATTTGTGTAACTAATGATGCGAAACTTTTGTTATACACTTTATACCCAGGCTAATAATCTCAAATTTTTCGGAGATACTACACTTTTTCAGTATTTTTATTGTCATTGCTATGCGCAATGTAACACAAATATAACATCTAGTCAGGGTAAATATAATACATTTTATAAAATAAAATATGTTCTCAAACTAGTTGGATGATTAAGATAATGATTTTACTTTGCTTACAGACGAACAAAGTGTGCACTTTTAGTTGAACTGCCTATCGAACCACAATTTATCGACCTAAGAATTGCATAGTAATTTAAAATAAAATGTGCAATATAAGCGATCGAATAATGTCGATTTCTATAAATGATCATTAATTCCAGTTTTTTTGATAGAGATTTATATTAATTATGTTCAAGATTTTAAAATGATTACGGCGAATTTGTTTGCTGAAACTGTTTGGAAAACAGTTAGTTTTCAATAGTAAGAAAATAGATTAATATTATACAAAAGCGAACAAAATTTATAAAGCTTAAAAATTCCAAAATACGGTTATTTTATAGTTTCCGCTAACGGTACTTTTCCATGGTTTAAACTTAAATTGTTGAAATAAGATTTCTTCGTTCTAGGATTTCCTATAACAAAGAATGACAAACTTCATTTCGCTGTCTCCATATTTATGAAGCGACATTTGTAAGTTAAATTTTTTAAATAACCAAGTAAAGGTCACGTTGTCAGCAACATAGTAAAACAAGAAGAATGTGGCACTTGTTTCACTTACCCAACATTGGTCTCAAAATCTTTTTTCAATTCATGAAGCTCTATAAAAGTAAAAAGACAAAAGAGTAAGATTAAAGCTATGATCTTAAGGCCATTTAAACCTATTTCAAGAATAATAAATATCATTAATAAAGTGCTGGAATATATTTATAAATCAAATTAAGACAACACTTTAGAAAAATGTCGTTATTCATCTAATTATGTTTTAACAAATTGAGTTATTATTTTTTCTAAGAAATAAATCGTGTTAATACATTTTTAAACAAATTTAAATATAAATTTCTATTCAGATTAAATTAAAGTAAAATATCTGTAATTATAGTAGATAAGAAAATATTTTAAGTGAGGAAAGAACCGAGCAAAACAAAGACTCGGTGACAGTGTTTGTTTTAAATAATATTCTAACCACATAAATAAACTCAGAGCTAACAAAATAAGCATAAATACACACATGCATACTACACACATACATATATATACATACTCCGTACACACATACATTCACAAATAAATGCATAAATATATATTGACAAATATGCATTTATACATAAACACAAACAAACTTAAATACATATATACATACCAACAGACATACATCATATATATAAATGCATATATACGAATATGTATAC
>JAQBSW010010565.1:0-23685 GCA_029291075.1 Eudiplozoon nipponicum | reverse complement strand
CATATGTAAGTAAATAATGGGTCAGCTTTCCTATTTGTCATAATGGTTTAAATATTAATTTTGTTAACGTTCAGAATTCTTCAGTTTGCCTGTGGATAAATCGGACGATATGATATGGTTTCGGTGGTGTTGATGTCTAAATTTTTAATAGTTAGTCCATTGATGATTTAGGATGATATGAGATTTTTTAATTTTTCTGATGATGTTTTCAGTTTATATTTTAAATTTTAAGATGAAAATAAAGTAAAGTATGTGTGAATTTGTTCTTACATATTATTTAATAAAAGATCACCAGGTTTTGCCTCTTAGCATTCGTGATTTCAAAAATTTGTTTGTAATGATCACGCATGTGTAATATCGTCAAGTTAGAGTTATTAAGGTTTAATAGGTGTAACATGAAATATATTATCCAGAATTTCTTTTTGTGTGTCATTTGGTAATCGATTGTATAATGTGATTTGTTTTAATATAATAAAAATATTCAAAGAAAGGTTTGTTAAATCTAGCGAGATCTATTTTGAATCCTACATTATTGTATCTCTGAAGACACAGGTGAAATGAGTCCTAAAAGTACATAGGTCCAATTATTTAATATATATTACAATTCAATTAATGTTAACACTGCTCATTCAAGCCAAAGCTACCGAAGATCAGTCGGAACGTGTTTTGATGAATAAGACAAATGTTAAATTGTATGCCTTAGGCAGTATGCTTGGAGTTCTTTCAGTTTTCTAGATAGTGAGTTGCGTGTTTTATTTCAAATAATGGTTGCATATTTGAGAATTTGTCTTTTATATGTCCTCAAATTATGCTTATTCTCGTATGTCTTGTTTGTTTTAGTAACAAATTGATTAATAATCTGACATTGTGCGCAACGGTAACAGTATTTTGTTTGTCAAGTGAGTTTAATTGTAAGATTTACTCCTAGACGATTTATTGTCTCTTTTCGGAATGAATTACGCAAGGTATAGATCGTCGTCTGTGATTAATAAATTCTTAACAAATTTTATGATGTCTTACATAAATGTGTTGATTTGAATTGATAAATTTTGGAATATACAATGGACACTCTGTAAGTCTCTTGAATAATCAATGAAGATTGAATTTTACTTATTGGATTGATTGGACATACTGTTGGGATTTTATCAACATACTGGATAATTTTACCATGTTTAATTGCTCTATTTATTCAACTGAACCCCGCGTTAAACTTTAGCACTGATTGATTTGACACCAAAATGTTCCGTACATGACAGATTTCGAGTAGAACCAAATTAATGGTTGTATTTAAATTGGTAATGTGATTTTATAAATTGAAATATGATATAGTACTGAATTTCATGGAGGACAGAAAGGTTATAAATTGACCTTAAATCTTTCAGATCACAAGGAGTTTCGGTTTTTTAACAATTTAAAATGTATTTCTTGTATTTCAGCCCCGAAAACGTAGGACGTTAGCATTAAAGACCAATTCTTTTTTGAGTTTACTGATTGACAGAACATGTTGACAGATGCTGGATGGGTCCATATGGATTGCACGACTTTCACATTCTTATCTCCGGAGATATTTTCGACCTTTAGGCTGCTTAAGTGGTTGCAATTAAACAACCAGTTATGATATAAAGTAATCGCTGTCATCACACAAAATATTGTCAATGAATATCTAGAAAGTCTTAGACGTGCACTTAAGACAAAAAGGCAGGTAGAGGTGCTCCTATAAACTAGACGTGATGATATCAGTCTTCTTTTGATATGCTGATTGTAACGAAATGGGTTGGTAGGTTCGTGTAAGGTCAGTCAATCATAAAGAATTGCTACCACTATATTTTTAGAGGAATGGGTTTACATTGAGACCTGTTTATGCATTTTTTTTGTTACAGAGCTCAACTTGCAATAAACTCTGTTAGCTATATTGACCAAGAGTATTTAAGATGCCGATGAATATTTTGATAGTCTGATGATGCTTTCTTCTAGTATATTTAATAACAATTCTTGAATAATTCTTTAAATCAAGTTTGCGTGCTTGAAGTAAACACCAATCCCATTTTATTTAACCAGTCATCGAACAACATAACAAAACTACCGCCAGCTGCAACGCACTGGCGTTTAAATTCATGAATAATTTTGAGTTTGGCAATAAGTTGACCTGTATTGATGATATAGTTCATCTTTCTGGTAAATCGTTTATCTGATATGCTGAGATAAACCAAGGGTTAATAACCTCAAATAATAATTCATATATCTTTAACTCAAAAAAATTAAAAAGCTAGTATTAATTAACTTTGTCCTTATCTAATAAAGGGACCAATGATCTTCCCATCTGCTAGACCAACAATAAGCCGATATTTTAATGGTAAATCAAGAAGAGAGTGAAGTTTTTTAAATACACGTCATAAAACTATACAAGAAGAGCGAAGCTGATAACCGTGATTTCGAAAATACTCATTAGTGGCTGTTGCAGTCAGAATCACTAAAGATATCTCGGCATTGGAGTCTCCATTGAGAACTCAAAACATTGCAACGTGCTCTACGATAACTTACCCTCTGGTTTTAATTTTTAGTATGTGCATATAGGCAGATAGGTTGTTCAGTTAAATACTGTTTGTTGTGGTGAACTAATATATATGCAAGTATGTATTAGGTGTTGCGAACCTAGTAACAAATTAGTTCAGTTGTGACCAGCAGGATGAACCAAAGGCAGCATGAACGGAAAGTATAATTTCATGCACATTCATTTCGTGCTTACTGGCGACTCATCAGTAGGAGCAGGTATCAGGCCCTTTACCAACTATATATTTGGGTGAAGAATGTGGAATAATAGAACGGTAAATCTCCTAGACGAATGTGTTAATCTGCAATAGTGAAGCAATCATCATATAAAGTCTACAGCAATGCGACTTCTACGCTCACTGACACTACATAATATATATGCGAAGCCTGTAAATGACACTAACTATGGCTATTATGTTAATAACCGTTACCAACATTATTTTTACCGAAAATATACGAGGTAGTGACACTACGGTTTCCGAGTTGGTACATGATACCAACCTGATGGATATCAATTTATGCTAAAGTTCACCGGAAATGAGAATTACAAAAATTACTGAACACTTGTTACTGCAGTAAATCCATACACTCTGGCCTTGATCGATATCAGTTATCACATTTGGCGATAAGCATGACATCATTCACTTCAATATATTTCAGTTAAATACTGTTTGTTGCGGAGAAATAATATATATGCAAGTATGTATTAGGTGTTGCGAACCTAGTAACAAATTAGTTCAGTTGTGACCAGAAGGATAAACCAAAGGCAGCATGAACGGAAAGTATAATCTCATGCACATTCGTTTCGTGCTTACTGGCGAATCATCAGTAGGAGCGGTATTACGCCCTTTAACACTATATATTTGGGTGAAGAATGTGGGATAATAGGACGGTAGAATCTCCTAGACGAATGTGTAAACCTGCAATATTGAAGCTAACATCATATAAAGTCTACGATAGGTTGTTCAATTGGTTTGGGATTGTGGACTAAAATATTGCCTTCAAAGTTAAATCCACTTGAACGGTGTGAATCAACGTGAACTACAACAATAAGTTTTTGAGTGTTGATTCTCTCGTTTGTCCGTGAAATAAACGTAGTATTTCTATGTTGTAGCCTATAGTAGGCCATAAAATACTAGCAAAAGTTTGGTAAAATATGCCAATTTCTGCAATTTCGACAAATGTAAAAATACGTTTGGCGATTACAGTACCAAGTTTTAGACAATCCTGATTAAATAATCGAGAAAATATAAATTAACGTGTCTTCTAATATGTCCTATTGGAACAGATAATTTGAGAATTGATGTTATTAATCTGTGCTTTGCCCAGGACGAATCCTTTAAACATTTTATCGAAATTTGAAAGAGAGAAGCTTCAGAACATCATATGAGTGAATCACGGTTTATTTAGAGGCTAAGTTGGGTTTACAGAAATTCATGATTGAAGATAGCTTACTAGACATTATAAATAGGACGAAAAAGCGCTTAAAGCGTCGAATTAATATTTTAAAAATTAAAGAGTACATGTCGTGTAAATTTCAGGTGCTAATAACATCACGATTACCTAATATTTGATATCACAGTATTTGACAGCGTATAAAATGAAGAGAATGAAGCTGCTCCTGCTATATTCAATCAAATAAAGAAAATCTTATAAATATCCTCAGATACACGTAATGAAATTGCGTATTTCATTTGCATTAAATAACAAAATGTCGGCGATTTAATCCGATACTTTACAATATTTTAGAATATTTTCCATTTAATTTAATATTCGATCGTGTTAGCAATATAGGCTTGAATTTATAAATAAGATTTTTGTCTATTTTGTCGGATTATTTACTTTTTCCACAATCAAGGTATGTTGTTGTGTAGGTTTGGTGACCTTTATGCACTATTGAACCCAAAATAGATGTCAAATCCGTACCCTGTTTGTGTGGAAGAAACCCTGATATTTTTATTGAACTGATATGGGTCCATCGCGGGTGACATTCCTAACGAGGCATCTGAATCCTACTTGTTAATTTAGGCTCGCTTTATTTGAGACTGGAATCCATTTCAGTACAAGAAACGTTCATTCACAAAATTCCGAAACAGCAAACGAGCAAGTGAATTCTCCGAAAACATATGTAGATCTATAATTGAGCTTGAGTTTGATTATATACATTCAAGGCCATATCAAATGGAAATACTTTTCTTCCTTAGAATAGAATAGAATAGAATAGAATATCTTTATTTGGATTCAAACCACACATGTTCCATCAAATAATAAAATTATAAATTGTACAATATAAAAAGATATCACATCACATATATATGTGCAATTAGTTGTACTGTACAATTTATCAGCATCAGAAAGTTTAGCTGTAAACAGTGATAGATTCTTCATCAAAATTAGGAAAATTTAAGTTATAATTCGAGTATAACATTTTGTAAGAAAAAAAGGGTACCATGACTAATAATTGATTGTGTGCATTGTTGATTAACAAGATGATATAATGCATAACATTTCAGTTTTAATAATACAAAATTTGAAGATAGAATCTCGAGAAATTATGTTGCTGAAAAACAATTAATCCTGTCTTTTTTTAACCATGAGAAAGTATTATCATAATCAAAATTAAAAATATCAGCAGGATTAAACACTTTTTCTAGTTCGGTAGATAAAAATTTAAAAGACATTTTAGTTGGAGGCGTTTCTCTAAGCCCCTTTGGCAATTGATTGTAAATTTTGTAAATTTTTGAAAAAGAGAATAGCTTCTTAATTAGCGTAATAAATAAAAGGACATAATTTCCGATAAAATCACTGCATTGGAAATCATTTGTGTTATAATTTAGGCATGACAGAAACTAGAAAACTTAAAACTATCATATACTGTACACACCAGCACAGAATATACGAAACTTTAAACTTGTTTTAGAGATAAATTTACATACTCGAAAGCATTTAAACATAAGAAAGTTTTATTTGATTATATAGTATTTACTGGTCCAAAATCCTGTATCGTGGAGGCTTAACATTTAATTAGAAGTTGAAAACGTGCATTTTCGAGCGTGTAATGTGTTATTGTACATTTTATGTGAACATAAGAACTCTTATAAGGAATATATAAAGTTTTGAACTAGAAAATAAAAAAAACATTGTTCATAATAACTAGATGTCTATTTACTATTATGGTGGTTTTTGATGGTCAAAGCCTCAATAAATTTATGGCCTCGACGAAGTTTGACTACGTAGACGCATATTTATCTATTGAATAGCATGAAAACACACAAGAAAACAAATCCTGAGCCACAAAATTGCAGCAAAACACCATTTCGAGATCACAATTCTCGAAGACAGCCACATGATGATGGGCGAGGACGTTGTAACACTGCCATCTATACTCGACAGCACACACACAAGATGACGTTCAGCTCAGGAAATGCAGGAAGCCCGGTGGCAAGCCGAGCAACAAGCCGCACCACCATATGAACCCAGTACAAGATATGGCCATTCGATTCGTACTACCTTAAAGAGTAGATCGACGATGATACTTTATTTACCAAGATTACCAAAATAACAGACGAGGGCTCAATATTTGTGATGGCTTGAGAGATAATCCCAATGTCTTTTCGACGCGGACTTAACGATATCCTGCATCAATGCACTGAGGGAACATGTTCGCAGCCAGGGCAGAGCCTGCAAAGCGCCGTCAAGCAGCGCCGGACACCAGATCGAAAAAACAGGCTTACAGAATTAGTGAGCCAGATGTCCCTAGGTAGCCGCACGCCTTCCGAGCTTTATAGGGAGATGGAGCAGAAAGCCTCTGAATTAAACCTACCCAAGGAAATCTTAATGCGAGTATTCATTCAGAAGCTTCCTCCGGCACTCCAAGAGATGGCCACGTTTTTGCGCGAATCCGTCGAAGTGCAAGACGACGTACTGCAGACAAGTGGTGGAAGAAACACCACTGCAGCTCACCTGCCTCAGAGCCAGGTTGCATCACTTCACTAGTGTCCAAGCCTCAATCCATATCATCATCAGCCCGAACTCATGTCACCAATGAGCGCCTCATCAGCCTGCTCGAGAGCCTCACCGTCAGGCCAGATTCGACCTCAGTCGATACCGTCCACTATAGACGCGACCAGAGCAGGCGTGACCAGCGTCGACCACCGTCCCGAAAGAGCAACAGGATTTCGACGTCCAGAGGCGATCCACAGTTGCATGGAGGGTTCGGACAACTGTTGGGGACAACCTCCACCGCGGCAGTAGAGGCTGATCACCCAAAGATTGTTGGCCGCCCGACGTCTGATGGCTCGGAGCACGTTGCTTTCGCGGTAGAGCGCAATTAAACTATTGGCTTTACAGCGACGGCTCCGGTCAAATCATACTTCAAACGCCCAAATGCCAGCAACCAGTCCCATCGTCAGTTGCCACTATCAACATCCTTCCTCATCCGTGACGCAAACTCTGGCGAATAATTTCTCATAGACACTGCATCAGATGTAAGCTTACTATGCCACAATTATTTCGAACCCACCCACACAGTCAATACCAGCAATCTTACCTAAGCCAATGGCTCCAACATAGCGACGTTTGGGGTACGAGCACAAATAATCTCGTTCTCCAACTCAAAAAGATGTTCAATTATCGTTTCATCATTGCCAACACGACAAGAAGCACCATTGGACGTGACTTCCTCGAACACTTCGATCTTACTTTATGTCTAAAAACACGAGAGATACGCACTGCCGACAATCAGTTGCAATCATTAGCGCTAAAACACACGAATCGCGCTAAAGCAGTTTCATCTATACAGCTAATTCCGCCAGTTTCTCATGTACTACAACTGGACGATGTTCTAAAGCGACATGAAGAGACTTTCAAACCTCTCTCCTTTATGCCTGATCTCAAGAGGAAGCGTGCCATCACACCTCATTGTATTATCTTATCGAAACAACTTCATCATCCTCCCAGAGCATGTCCCTTGGCACCACACTAATTCACCATACTACGTCAACAAGGCATCTTTACACAATTCAGCTCACCATTTGTGTAGCATATGTTAGTAGTACTAAAGAATGAACCCGGAACATACAGAGTGTGCGGGGATTATCGTACTTTCAATTCTTGCACACAGTCTGGTTCGTACATCCTGCCAAATCCAGCTGACCTAATCAGATCTGCTATCGGTAATGCTGTGTACTCAAAGCTCGACCTACTATCAAGTACTGATGGACAAAGACTCTGTATCTTATACTGCACTCAGATTCACAAGAGGTGGCACTCACGAATATTATTATATGCCTTTCGGTCTCAAGAACACGTCAAAAACATTTCAACGCGTTATGGACGACCTACTAGACGGTCTACAATTCGAAATACCCTACTAAGACGACATTTTGGTATTTTCCAACTCAATGTCCGAACATATACGGCATATTGACATTCTACTCACACGTCTAGCAAACTATGGCCTCCGACATTATGGCAACAAATTTGTATTCGGTCATCAAATTTCCCAGAAAGGCATCACACCTCTACCTGCTAAGGTTCATTCCATTCAAGATCTACAAACTCCAACCACCGTATGAGCGTTACGACGATACTTAGGCAAGATGAACTACTTCTCTCGATTCGTACCTTGCCTTGCCAAGATTCTGGCACCTCTTCACAAATATCTCGTGCCAGAAAGCCGTTTTGCCAAGCAATCACAACTGATTCAGCTCAACGTGTACGCATGCAGGCTTAGGAGTATGCCAAAGGTGGCTTTATACAAAGCAACCATGCTACATTCACCTGATTGGTCTCAATCATTTGAATTGATCACAGAGGCATCCGACGTTGTCATAAGCGCAGTACTACAACAGTCCATCAATGGCATACACCGTCCTATCGCTTTCTACTCGCAAAAACTACCCCCTCGCGAGACGCGATATAATACATTAAGGAAAGAGTTACTCGCAATCTACCGGTCGATCCTACACTTCCATCTTACAAGTATTATTTACAACTAATGCCCAAAAGCAGAATAACTAAAGAAATGTACAATGTACCGATGTTTATACGAACTGCACAATGCAATATTTTAAGGAATCAAACCTACAGATAAAATGTTTCATTATACAATTAAATGTGAATTTATCCTTTATCGACTTTGCTCGTTAAACCGTGCAGACGTATTTTCAAATTCGAGCTTTAAAATCATTTACTTAGTTTTTCTACATCTTTGCATAAGTAGATTTACACGGCGTCTTATTAAGATGTCTTTTTGTCTTCGGGTTTGGAAAATTATGCTTTTGTATATATTTTAATGAAAAGAAATTTAATCTGTCTTTATGCATTCCGGGTAAACTCTACTAATCCACATCTGGTTTCCAATTTGTGATTTTTTTGTCGGTTCGGACAAACAGCTATTTACTAAGTCTGGTGAAATCTTTTTGCCATAGCGGAATTTTCTTTGCCTCAGTGATATTTAAAAGAAGGCCTGCATCCTGGATTTCATTTTGTTAAAAGTGAGATCTGTTTCACAATAACCAATGTAGAGCTTTCTGCATAGCTGACTATTTATAAATCGAATGTTCCAAAATACTTTCGCTTATTTAAATACTGGCTTTTTTAAAGAAATAAATGTAGTTGTACATCTTTCGAGTGTAAAAAGTGCATTATATTAATGACAAACGTTCATTAGCTCTGCCTACCTTTTTTCACAATTTTTCCCTTTTAGGAATCCGTATAATAGGCACTAACAAAGTGATACTTGACTTCCGACTTCAATCTGATCTTAGGAACGCCGTTGACTACTGAATCCTGGAGCCAAACCTCTTGTTATTTCTCGCGTTACCTGACATATTGAAGTGTCATAGATGTAGATGAAGGCAGTTCTACTATTGGCAATAGCAAACATGTTCATATTTGCTTTTCCATATACGTTAATAACGTAGGCTTTTCAGGACATCACAAATGCTTATCTGGAAAGTTCAAGATCTACACCGACCACCTTCCTCTACTCCCGATGCTCAGAGGAAAGAAAAAGTATTTATATTCACGACGTGTCAACTCACAACTTACACGAATACACGAGTATGAATATGAAGTCAATCACGTCAAAGGATCAGAAAACGTGGTTGCAGACTCCCTAAGCCGTCCTGCAGAACTCTGTGCTTCTATTATGTGTCCTTCACCTAAAAGCACTCAAGATTTGAAAGCAGCTCACCAAGATGATCCATCACTTCGGACATTTGATGTCAATCGTCTGAAAACATTCGATTATGATGGAACTCTGCTGCAGTGTGAAATAACTGTCGTGGGTTTTCGGCTGTTTATACCTGAAAAACTCCGTCACAAGATCTTCAAGGTTTACCATTCAATGGGCCACCCATCGGACAAAGCCTCAGTGGAAATTTTATCCAGAACGTACTTTTGGCCTAGCATGCGGTCGAGATGTCAATAAGTGGTCAAAACAATGTCCAGAATGTCAGAAATGCAAATTGACGAGACACACAAAAACGGCGCCACAAGTCATCCAAGTACCAAAATTACGGTTCACGCACATACACGTTGATCTGGTAACCTTACCTGCCGTGAATAATATACGCTATCTACCGTCAATACGGGATCGCACCACTTGATGGTATGAGGCCATACCACTGCCATACATGAAGCAAGACACTGTCAGTAATGCTTTTGAGCTCAATTGGTTCGTTCGGTTCAGTGCTCCAGCTTAATTGACAACTGATCGTGGCGCAAAGTTCCTAAGTGAAGTGTTCGCTTACCTATTGAAATATTATGGTGTCAAACACTTTGTGACCGCGGCTCGTAATCCTAGAGCAAAAGATTTTGTATAAAGGCCAAACCGGGAACTTAAAGCGGCGCTCAAGTCTAGCCCAAATGAAAATTGGCTTGCGGCTTTGCCGAGAGTATTCCTATCAATGCGTACAAGACTTTTAGAGCCGATCAAATGTAGCTCCGCTGAAATGATATTTGGCGAATGTCTACGGCTGCCTGGCGAATTAGTCCGATCACGCTCTGAAACTGCGATAACGATGAACGATCCGTCATTTATCCTTATATTTACTGTAATCGGTGAGGATTTTGTATCCTAGTCAAGGATTACTCCTCAGTTTGGCCAAAATAATTCTTTCTGATCTATGACAGATTATCAGCAGTGATGAATTAATTTCTTTATCAATCAAATCTAACCTCATTTTTTTAATACTATTGATAAGACTACACTTCATTATATTATATCGTTTAATTCTTAGTTTACATAATCCTTTTGATTCGCTTCGGTATAATAGCCGAAAACGAAGATGTAATCGGTGAGGATTTTGTATCCTAGTCAAGGATTACTCCTCAGTTTGGCCAAAATAATTCTTTCTGATCTATGACAGATTATCAGCAGTGATGAATTAATTTCTTTATCAATCAAATCTAACTTCATTTTTTTAATACTATTGATAAGACTACACTTCATTATATTATATAGTTTAATTCTTAGTTTACATAATTCTTTTGATTCGCTTCGGTATAATAGCCGAAAACGAAGATGTCTGAAATATATCAGATAGTAACGTTGAAACAGAAGAAACAAATTCATCAGTGTTCATGATAAAAAACATTCATAATCAATTAGTTTGCTTAACTACCTTAATAGATTCCAGTTGATTCTTGAACATTGCACGTGTACATTTTCAAAATGTTCCATTGTAAAATAATTTGTTTGTGATCCAATTCTTTGAAATAGTTTACAACATCATAACTGTGTGACTACACAGTTTCAATTTCTAAACCTACATGATCTAAGCATTCCGAACCTCTAGTTGGTACCTTTATAATCTGCTTGAGATCATGATTAGAAAAAATTGATTATTTCACAATCATGTAATTTCTTAAATTCACCTACCACCACATTAAAACCATGGCAGTCCGAAATAGATTGAAAAGCATTGATAAATGTTTGATTATCATATAAATTAGCATACGGCGGTCTGTAAAGAACAGAAGGAATTATTTTGGCCAAACTGAAGTGTATTCCTAGACTAAAATACAAACTTCTCACAGATTACAGTAAATTTAAGGAGCAATTAAAGCTCATTATAGCAATGGATAGAACTGCTTATTAATTTCTCTGTGAAGTGGATGAAGTATTTGGCAATCTAATATGTAATCCACAGAATCAAAGCAACTTCATGGATCTACCTGATCCTTCAATTGGCCAGAAACCAGGACTTGTTATTGACAGTGATGCATTGATAAAATTAATGTTAAAAAGAAAATTTAAAAAAAACAAAAAGATCATCTTGGTATATCGATTGATAACCTACTTCAATTACCTTTAACTTTTATGAATGAGCTCTGCAATTTTATAAATAGAATTTTGAAGAATGGGAAATTATCAATCGATATTCTAACGATAGTAGCTAAACCGTTGCCAAAAGTAAGTAAGCCAACGTGCGCCAGTGATTATAGACTAATCTCTATTATCCCTTTGTTTTTGAAGATAATAGAACGATAGATACTTGGTCATTTAGAATGTATGTTTCTGGTTGATTTAGATGTAAGTCAACTTAGCTTAACGAAAGATAGATTGAAATTACTAATATGCTTTCTATGTGAAAACATGTAATTACACTAGATAAGAAAAAGTTAGATGCATTAATTATATTTATAGTTATCTCAAAAGCTTTCGTCTCTATGTCGTTTAATGCTATTTGTAATGCGATTAGTTTATTGAATATTGATCCGAATATTTTTAGATTACTTACATACTTTATATTTAATCGAATAATAAGCATTCAAGTAAACAATTTGATATCAAAATCGAAAAGAGTAACAAGTGGAACTCCACACGGATCAAGTTTGTGACCAATTTTATTTAAAAACGTATTTTCACATTTGGAAATTAAAATCCTTAACGTTCGAGTTTGCAAATTCGCTGAAAATATAAAATAATCTTCCCAGTTGATCCAAAAAATGTCGACTTCCCTAAAAATATAGTGACTAGATTTATATGATATAAGTAGATATTTGATAACACTATGGGTGAGAATAAACGGTAAAAAAACGTGAGCTTTGAAAAAAGGTAACAGAACATAATAAAATATGTTTATTTTAATGATGCTGTGATTAATGATGTTTTTGAGATTAAACGTCTGCATGTAGTTAAGTATTTAGGCATGACTATTCAATGTACAGCTTCCGCTGAGAGATATACTGAAAGGATAGTAGGCAATGCCAAGAACAGATGGGAATGAATAAATAGAAATAGCTTATCAAGTGATATAAAATTTAAAATGTATATCATTTGAATTAGACCGATACTAGAATATGCTGCCGTTACTTGAAATCCATTAAAAAGGGTTTGTCCAATAAGAAAGAATTTGTACAACGAAAAGTCGAGAAACAAATTAGCTTCATCTTCTGCACTATATACGCCACTAGATTACAGTTTGTATCACCACAAACTTTATGGCTTCGTAGGATGTGCTATTGTATAAACGTTTTCCATTTGAACCAGTGGTCTGGTGCCCATATCAATACAATAAGAAAGATACATAAAGTTGGAACTAGATATGGACATTTGGCAATATTCTCCTTTGGTAGAGAATATTACGGAAAGTTATACTCCTTTTTGAAATTTTACAAAATTTATAATCTATTGCCAAAGGGGCTTAGAGAAATGACTCCATCTAAGATGTCTTTTAAAATTGTATGTACTGAACTAGAGAAAAATCTACAATTCTTCTGATATTTTTAATTTTGATTATGATAACACTTTCTCATGGTTGCATAAAGGACAAGGATAATTGTGATGAGCAAAACCCATTCTTCAGGTTTTTATTTCAAATTTCTGCATTATTTAAATCGTAAAATTATGCATTATATCATCATATTAGTGTGTAACACGCGGCTCGGCCTTACAACCCAACGATGTTCGATTTTGACAAGTATGGTGCTCTTTAAGGTCAAATAATCTAACTCTGTTCTTACACAATATTTCTCTTAACCGTGATTTTAGAAACATTCTCTGTTAGTTTCAAGCAGTTTTAATTGAGATTTCTTGAACTGCAATTTTATTTGTAATTAATAGGGTTGTTTATTAAATATAGACACCCGCGCGCAATACGCAAGGAACATGCGGTGGATTATAGTGTCACAGCGGATTTATTTCGCTCAGTTGGATTATTCGCAGTTTATGCAAGGGATTTACTGTTCGCATTTAACTATACCTATCCGAATTTCAGAGTACAATGGATTATTATAATTAAACAAGTTAAAACCATAGCAAACAGTGAACTAATTATTTGTGAAGTTTTCATTGAAGTTTTTACACGATTTTAATCTATTTATCATCAGTGACAACTTTTACCAGTGACTATATTCATATCATCATGTATTTTCAATCGGTTACATATATTCATTACAATTCAGACATTTGTGAAAGAAGAATTGCTTGTGTGTAAGACATTCAACTTTTGCCGTCTAGAGCACGGACAATTTTGTTTAACTGTGACTTGTGCATAAGACATTCAACTTTGAGAACAGTATTCAGTCATTTTGCCATCTAGAGCACGGGCAATTTAGTTTGACTGTGACCGGTGTATAAGACATTCAATTGTGTAAACAATTTAATTTTAGTGCCGTCTAGAGCACGGTCAATTTGGACTACTTATGAAATTATATACGACGTTATTTACAATACATTTGTGATCATTCGTATTAGTCTTCTCACATCACCCATCGGGGAAAAAGCCGGAGATTGATCATGTGCACGGATCTCCACAGCCGCTACCAACTATTTGTAGGAAGACAATAACCCCGCAAAAAACTCCAACAAGTGAACTATTCATACAATCAATTCCTAGTCATGGTTCCCACTTTTTGCATAATGTTACGCTCGAATTATACCTTACACTTTTCTATTTCGGTGATGAATCCATTGATTTTTACAGCCGAACTTTCTGATGTTGATATATTGTACAGAACCACTAGTCAGATATACTTATCTATATGAGACTAATTGCACATATTAATGTAATGTGATTTCTTTTTTATACCGTACATTTTCCAATATTATTATTTATTTGATTGAACAGCTGTGGTTTAAATCCAAATAAACATATTATATTCCATACTATCCTTGATGAGAAAAAGTTAGATTCATTAATTTTGTATATAGAATAGAATAGAATAGAATTTCTTTATTTGGATTCAAACCAAATATGTTCCATCAAATAATAAAATTGAAAAATGTACCATATAAAAAAAAGTTATGACATCACATAAATATGTGCAATTAGTCTCATGTAGATAAGTAAATCTCACTAGATGTACTTTACAATATATCAAAACCAGAAAGATCGGCTTTAAAGTATAGTAGATTCATCATCAAAAATAGGAAAAATTAAGGTATAATTCGAGTGTAACATTATGTAAAATGAATGAGAACCATGACTAGCAATTGATTGTATGCATTGTTGACTAAGATGATGATATAAAGCATAACATTTCAGTTTTAATAATACAAAACTTGGAAAAAAAATTTCAAGAAATTCTGTTTCCAATAACAATTATCCTTATCTTTTATTCAAACATGAGAAAGTATTATCATAATCAAAATAAAATATATCAGCAGGATTGTAGAATTTTTCTAGTTCAGTAGATAAAAATTTAAAAGACATCTTAGATGGAGGCGTTTCTCTAAGCCCCTTTTAGCAATTGATTATAAATTTTGTATATTTTCGAAAAAGCGAATAACTTGCTCGCAACATTCCCCACCATATGAGGAGATACTGCCAAATGTCCAGATCTAGTTCCACTTCATGATTCCTTCTTATTGGATTAATATAGGCACCAGTCCACTGGTTCAAATGGAAAACATTTATGCAACAGCACATCCTCCGAAACCATAAAGTTTGCAGTGATACAAACTGTAATCCAGTGGCGTATATAGTGCAGGAGATAGGACTAAATTCTTTCACAAATTTTCTTTGTACAGCTTCTATCTTATTGGACAAATCTTTTTTAATTGATTCCAAGTAGCGGCAGCATATTCTAGTATCAGTCTAATCCATATTATATACATTTTAAGTTTTATGTCATTTGATAAGATATTTCGATTTATTAGTGCCAATCTTTTCTTGGCACTGCCTACTATCTTTTCAATATGTCTCTCAGCAGAAGCTGTACATTGAATTGTTATGCCTAAATCCTTTATTTCTTGCATATATATATCTCAAAAGCTTTTGACTCTATATATTTTGATTCAATTTTGAAGGCGATTTATTTATTGAATATCGATCGGAATAATTTTAGATTACTCAGATACTATTTATATAATCGAAGAATGAGTATTCAATTAAATGATTTGAAATTAAAATCAAATAATGTAACAAGTGGAATTCCACAATGATCAAGCTTGGGAGCAATTTTATTTAAAATCGTATTTGGCCATTTGAAAATTAAGGTTCTTAACTGTTGAGTTTGCAAATTTGCTGATGAGTTAATAATAATCTTTCCGGCTGATCCGCAAAACGTCGACATTTTCAAAAATAATGTGACGCTAGATTTGTAAGACCTAAGTAGGTTTTTTGATAACACTAGGTTGAGGGATAAACAGTAAAAAGACCTGAGCTTCATATATAGGTAGTAGAACAGAATTTAATTATGTTTATTTTCATGATGCTGTGATTAATGATGTTTTTGAGATTAAACTTCAACATGAAATTAAGGATTATGCATAATTAATCAATGTACAGTTTCTGCTGAGAGACATCCTGAAAGGATAGTAGGCAATGCCAAGAACAGATAGGCACTAATAGTTAGATATATCTTATCGAACGATATAAAATTAAAAATGTACATAATTTGGATTAGACCGATACTAGAATATGCTGACGCTCCTTGGAATCCATTAAAAAGAGTTTGTCCAATAAGATAGAAGCTGTAAAAAGAAAATTTGCGCAACAATTAGTTCTATCTCCTGCAATATATACGCCACTAGATTACAGTTTGTATCACTGCAACCTTTGTGGTTTCGGAGGATGCTATTGCATAAAAGTTTTCCATTTGAACCAGTGGACTGGTGCCTATATGAATCCGATAAGAAAGAGTCATGAAGTTGGAACTAGATCTGGACATTTGGTGGGGAATGTTGCGAGCAAGTTATTCTCTTTTTCGAAAATCTACAAAATTTACAATCAATTGCCAAAGGGGCTTAGAGAAACGTCTCCATCTAAGATATCTTTCAAATTTTTATCTACCGAACTACAATAGGTGTACAAACCTGATGATATTTTAAATCTTGATTATGATAGTACTTTCTCAAGGTTAAATAAAAAACAAGATTAATTGTTATCAGCAGCATAACTTCTCGAGATTCTATTTCCAAGTTTTGTATTATTAAAATTGAAATGTTATGCATTATATCATCATTTTAAACAAGAATACATACAATCAATTGCTAGTCATGGTTCCCTTTTTGTGCACAATGTTAAACTCGAATTATACCTTACACTTTCCTATTTTTTATGAAGAATCTATCACTCTTTACAGCCGAACTTTCTGATGCTGCTAATTTTTACAGTATAACTAATTGCACATATTTATGTGATGTGATATCTTTTTATATTGTACATTTTCCAATTTTATTATTTGATGGAACATGTGTAGTTTGAATCAAAATAAAGATATTCTATTCTATTCTATTCTATTAATTTTATCTAAATAAATTTGTTTTCGGATGGGAATCATGGTGTACATTAAAAAAACAAACCGTAGCACATATGAAGACCATGTCATCTTCTTTACAAACTTCTTTGTAAATTTTTTTGTATCAAAGTCTTCCGTATATTAATTTGCATAATGGTGCGATTTGATTTGATCCGTTTTAATAGTTTATGACCAGTGGTATTTGGTGGTACAGTAGTATATTTTATTTATCAATAATAAAATAAGAAATATAGGTAGCTCTGTGGGATAACGTAGGTATAGAATTTGTGGAAATATTTACAGAAAATATTTAGAAAAAGTGCCATAATATTTTTACTTTATTGAAGACAACGGAGAAACATTTTTGTGGAGGTTAATTTAATTATTGGACACCAATGTCTTCCACTACAATGAATTCATATTCGCAAAATGTTCTAATTAGACAATTTAATCATTTATACAAAAATATCGCAGAAGAATCTTGCAATCAAGCTCAAATATCGTTCTTTCGTGAAAGCGATTTGAGACTGTTCATTGTATCAATCGTACCGAAAGACGGGTATTATAGAAATGCAAAAGTTGACTTTCAGGTAAAAGTCCAATGATATATTTCAGATATCTATACCTGATAATTTTCCTATCGATGCTCCTCTTGTTTTATGTCTTAATCAACTTTTACACCCCAACATTGCTTTCAACGGTAAGGTGTGTATGAACGTAATCAGTGAATGGACAAAGTAAGTTTATTTTTTAAGCGTTAAAAATTAGAATAATTTCCGTTACTATTTTAATATCTAATTGATGTACCAGAGTTATTTTTAATTGTGATGTCAATTTTATTTGTTTTTTGTGTGGTTTCAATATAATAATAATAATACATTTATTTGGCATCAAAGGCCAACTGGCCCAATCATTGAAATAGCAAATCAAGGGTAGGATATGTGGAGGTGAGTGGAATTGTGACTAGCAAAGTATTTAATAGCAGGGGGAGGGGTTGGGGAGGGGAAAAGTTATCATTAACATCAAGATAGTTCAATCTGGTGAAAAATAAATATAAGCGAAGTTCCATTTGACTAGACAAGATCAATTGGAGATAGTCCGTGAAGTATCAGATCTTCAAGGTGAATGTGAGATCGAAAACAAAGATGAAGATGAAAAGATGGCGGCCCGGAGGTAGACGTCGACCGTTGGAGTCCATTGTCGTGACGAATGAATTGATGGAGTCGGCAGGATTGAGGCGAGCGAGTCTTGCAAGGATCGCAGGCATCTGTAGAACGTGATCGTGATTAAAAGAAGACCAGGGAGAGTCGAAGTCCGAAGCGAACCGTTGGTGGATCGGTAGGGCTGTTGGGTTTCCGGTCCTCCGCTGAAACAAGAAAGAAAGAAAAGAGTTGGATGAGCAAAACGTAGTAGAGTATCCACAACGTGGATATAGATGGGGTTAGGAATGGGCTGAGAGGTGGTATTAGTGAATCTAGAAGAAAAGAATAAGACAAGAGAGGTAAAGTGGAAGATGGCTGCCTGAGGGATTTAACCCTACGAAGTTAGTAAAGAGGATAGCCTGGGGTGAAGTAAATGTTATGGATTGAGAAGGAACCAGTTTCGTTTCCAATCGGTCGTATCACAAAGAAGTTTGTTGAAGAAGTACTGATGGGCTGCCTTTTTGAATTCGTGCTGGGGTAGGAGTTTTATGTCTGTGGGGAGAGCGTTGAAGACATTAGTGGCTTTGGAGAAGAGATAGATTTTTTTAAATATGGTGGGGGTATGGTAGGCTTGGATAGAAGAGTTACTAGAACGTGTGGCATAGTGGTGACTGGGGTGGGCAAAATTGGAGAGTGGTAAGCAGGTTGTGATCTTGTGGATAAAAGAAATGACGCGAAGGTGACGGGTGAACCAAAGCGGAAGAAGGTTTGCCAGAAGAAGGCGTTCCCTATAGTTTTGGCATTTCGGGAAGACTCGTTTTAGAAATCTGGAGGATACCTGTTCAATAGTATAGGAGGAGGCGAGGGTGAGAGGACAGTAGAATTCGCTGGCGTAGGAAATGAGGGGCAGAACGTAGACCTTGAATAACGTGAGTTGGAGAGTGGGATTGTTAGTCTTAAAACAGATCAGACGGGCCCATTTGAAGAGTTTGGAGGTAGTGTGTGTAAGGTGTAGGGAGAAGTCTAGGGATTTTGAGAAGTGAATGCCAAGATGTTTGGCCGAATCTATTATTTCTATATCAAGGGGTTAGTTGGCAACCGGGATAGAGCAGAATGGATCAGAGGAGAGTTTCATTATGCGAGTTTTGGTGGGATTTAGTTTGAGGCCGATTCTGCTGAGCTGCGAGTGGAGCGAGGATAGGAGCTCCGATATAAGGGATAAGGAGGGGTTGGATGTTTTGGAGTTGCTGAATACGATAACCATGTCATCCGCATATTTGAACAGTTTGAAAAGGTTGTCATCAACCTGTATGTGCGCGAGCGTAAGGTTGAAGAGAATGGGACCAAGTACGGAGCCCTGGGGAACACCGGATCTGATATGGGCTGGCCTCGAGTGACTACTGCCAACTTTTACTGTCGCATATCGGTTTCGGAGATAGTAACTAATAAGATTGAGTACGTTGCCGCAGATACCGCTTCTCAGTAAGGCGGATTCGATTGCTGAAAATGACAGCGAGTCAAAAGCCTTGGAAATATCCAGGAATAGGAGGGTGCACTGAAGCCCTTTAGAGAAGGAGGAGTAGCAATGATCGAGAACACTAACTAAGTTGGTGGAAGAGGAGCGGCCATTCAGAAAGCCATGTTGATCATCGAGGAGATAGAAGTTTACATGAGACTTAATGGAGGGGTAGATTAGGTTGTATAAGATCCTGTCGAAGATTTTGGTGAAAGAAGGGACGATAGTAATGGGGCGGAGATCTTTAAATGATGAGATCGAAGAAGTGCCATTTTTAGGGATAGGAGAGATCGTCGAATTGAGCCAGTCCGGGGGAAGATAGGTGGTTTCGAGACAATGATTAATAACATCTGCAATCAGAGAGAAGACGTTCCAGCCTAGAAGGGCAATCATACTGACCGAGACACCATATTGATCAAATTGGTGTTTAGATTTAATGTTTTTAATTGCTTGGGCGACGGAAGCCGGAGAGACATGGAACCAGCGTAGGTTCTCGGTGTCTCCGTTGTCTAACATCTCAACAGGCGGAGTGGGAGTGGAAAAGGAGTCGAGAAGGTGAGTCAGATAATCATTGGCGAAGCAGGGGTCGCCTGACTGAGAGAAGTTGATAAACGAGGTTTTAGGCTTTTGCAGCAATTGGTGTTTGATGATGGCGAACTTTGCCCGGGGATTAGGAGCTGAGCGGATGCGTTTTTCGATGTGGAGCGCTTGTTTGTTGATAGCCTGTTTAATGAGCCCATCAATGCGTCTCAGAGCGAGGGCGCGAGCAAGTGACGATGTGCGTAGGCGAGAGTTGCGTGCGAGGTTGTCACGTGCCTTAAACAGAGCGTTCAACTTATTCGTCGAGTATACGTGTTGAATAGAGGTGGCGGAGTTATAGTGGGAGGATAGGATGTTATGGACTTCGGAAAAGCACGAGGAGAGATTGTTTGGGAGAAAGAGGTCCCTCCAGTTAACTGTGTCACAGAGTCGGCGGAACTCTTCCCAGTTGGTGAATCGTCTGAAAGATTGGGTGTCTTCTCGAGGGGTGAAGGATAAGAGAGGTAAGAGGAAGGATACCTGACAGTGATCAAGAGTTAGGGAAGATCTTCCCGAGAGCGAACATCGGTCACCTCGTTATTGGAGAGCACACAATCCAGTTGGTTGTTCCCTCGTGTAGGAAAATGCACGAATTGGTGTAGCAGGTTGATCGCGCGAAGAGTCGAAGCAGTGGGTGACTTTCAGAAGCTAGATTATGCCGGTTAGTCATGGGGCAGGTTGAGCATCACGCCACAACGACGTACTCGATCGAGTGTATAGAGGACAAGGTGGACAGAAGTTGGGCCCGGCGAGGTGTCGTCGATGAGGAGGTATTAGCGCGGTCGTGGTCGGCCACGACGACGTGGTAGAATGCTTGAGATAGTGTGGGAGGACTGGTTGCGGAGTAAGGGCTAAAAGTGAGAGGAAGGCCTTCAAATCGGGAAGGTGTCGAGTAGGGGTGGACTGGAGAAAGGTGCGTCGCCAAGGATGTCCGCCGTGAACTGAGCGGCTTTTCTTTGGGTTGCTCCAGCCCGGAAAGGCGTGATGAGCTGGAGGAGGGGTGGTGTCCGTTGATGTGAGTTTGTGCTTTCTCTAGAGTCCTCTGTAGTAGAGTGTAGTCTCGTTTGAGTTTGACTTGTCCGGATGTTAAGATGGGCGAGTGTAAATTAAGATGACGAACCTCATCAGACAGTCTTCTGTGCGAGGAGAGAATGAAGGCTCGACCCTTTCCCGAGGAGATCTCTTTAAGGTGGCTAAAGTTTTCCCCTATTTGACTGATGAGATCTGAGGCCAGATCGTCCTTTGAGAGTGGGGAGCGCGGAGACCAAAGAAAGAGGTTTCGCTTGTTGTGGTTTCGCAGGGCAACCTCCCTGGCTACCCCATTCAGAAACGCATCCGCTTGACGCAACAAATGGGGCTGAACGGAGGAGACTGAAAGGTTGCCAGTCAGTGCTCCAAGTAATCCTGTGATGTCCGCCATTTGCTGTTGGAGATCAGAAATATTGGAGATAATCTTTTGGGTGAGGAACGGGGAGATGGGGGCTGGCGACGAAAGTTGGTTCATGGTGGAGTTAGATAGAAGAGTAGAATTAATGTTGATTACGGTAAAAGAGAGGAAAAGAATGAGTATTGATGAGCGAAAAAGAATAGGTATTAAAATGTAGAAATAAACGGAAAAATCGGGTGGGCTAGAAATAGATCCTTGATAACTGAAGGTAGATTCCAAAAAATGTGTAGGTAGATTCCTGGAGTATCCTGGAGAAGAAATCAGACAAGAAATCCCGAGAATCTGAAAATAAAAACAAAATAAAACCCGATATCCTTCGAAAGTAGAGAAAAATGTTGAAAACCACAAGCACGCTCTCTCCGGTCGTTGCGTTCCACCCGACAATATTAATTTACTTTCTGTATATTTTTTTACTTGCTACACACCTCACCGGTTACGGTCCTTAAAGCAATTACAGATATTAAATCTAAATCAATTTAATCTGCATGATATCTCTGACATCTACAGTACTCTGTACTTGGACCAATACTATTCAACTAGAACTTACCAGATTCAGGTTGCGGATGACCTGTAGAGGAAGGTATTTATTCCGACAGTTAAAGTGTAGAGGTCATTTGATCACTACCATAAGAAAGGCCCTGAGATGCCAGGCTGGGAAAATCCATATATGCGGTATGATCATTTTATTTGGAACATTTAAATTCCTCTTAACTATGTCTTAAACTATTTCTTGAATCCACCTGTTAATTTCTCTGTGTCCTCAGTATTTTCTAAACCTGCCATAATACTAAAATAAGATTTCTTGTAATATTTTATAAAAATAATTGTGCTCACCCAAATACGCTGATATCCGCAGATTAAAGAACGATACGGTGGTAACCTTGAAAACAAATATCCACGTCAATTTCCTGAAGCAAATTTGAGATCCTTCCTAATAATGTGTATTAAGAACGCTGGTGCGAAATACTTCAATACTTTGTTAACAAAGAGTATCACGCCAGAACCATGCAGAAAAGGGTACCACGCAACTCAAATTCTCTTATCCACCATCTTATTATAATTACCAAATTAAAGTCAAAATTTCGACAATAGGTACCAAAGAAAAAATTTTCAATATTTAAAAAAACATTATTGTTCTAAGAAGCCAGCGATAACATCAAATTCTTTAAATCAAGTTTGCGAGCTTGAAGTAAACACCAATCGCATTGTATTTAACCAGTCGTCGAACAACATAACAAAACTACCGCCAGTCGCAACACACTGACGCGTTTCGACCTTCCATGATCATCATCAGAGTACGACGGTAAACTGACTAGCGAGGATCAAACCGCATTGCATATATATGGAAAGAAAAGATTAGATATGCGGCTCTCACCTCTAATCTTGCATACATTGTACGTGACTGTAAATGTCGGCTGCACAATTTCTATGCAGTCACGAACATTAGTCACACAAATATATAGACAACACAATTAAACGATAATTGAGTGCACGGGTGGTGGTAACAATTCTTTGGTGTTTACTTCACGCTCGCAAACTTGATTTAAAGAATTGTACCAGCCACCCGCGCAATCAATTATTATTATTATTAATAATAATAACACATTTATTTGGCATCAAAGGCCAACGGGCCCGAACATTGAAATAACAAATCAAAGGTTGTATATGCTGAGGTGAATAGAATTGTGACTAGCAAAGTATTTAATAGCAGGGGGAGGGGTTGATGAAGGGAAAAGTTATCATTAACATCAAGATAG
>JAQBSW010010564.1:0-23687 GCA_029291075.1 Eudiplozoon nipponicum | reverse complement strand
ATAAGATGCTCTAGATAGAGCGCCCAGAAATACTACGCTCCAGGTAGAGCGCCCAGAAATACTACGCTCCAGGCAGAGCGCCTAGAAATAAGATGCTGCAGGCAGAGCGCCTAGCAATAAGATGCTCTAGATAAAGCGTCCAGAAATAATACGCTCCACGTAGAGCGCCTAGAAATACTACGCTCCAGGCCGAACGCCTAGCAATAAAATGCTGCAGGCAGAGCGCCTAGCAATAAGATACTCTAGATAGAGCGCCCAGAAATACTACGCTCCAGGCAGAGCGCCTAGATATTAGATGCTCCAGGTAGAGCGCCTTGCAATAAGATGCTGCAGACAGAGCCCCTAGCAATAAGATACTCTGGATAGAGCGCCCAGAAATACTACGCTCCGCGCAGAGCGCCTAGAAATACGATGCTCCAGGAAGAGCTTCTAGCAATAAGATGCTTCAGGCAGAGCGCCTAATAATAAGAAACGCTGGATAGAGCGCTCAGAAAAAATACGCTCCAGGCAGAGCGCCTAGAAATAAGATGTTCGAGGTAGAGCGCCTAGAAATAAGATGCTGCAGGCAGATCGGCTAGGAATAAGATGCTATTGATAGAGCGCCAAGAAATACTACGCTCCAGGTAGAGCGCCTAGAAATACTACGCTCCAGGCAGAGCGCCTAGAAATAAGATGCTGTGGGTAGAGTGCCTAGCTATAAGATGCTGCAGACAGAGCGCCCTGCAATAAGATGCTCTAGATAGAGCGCCCCGAAAAACTACGCTCCAGGCAGAGCGCCTAGAAATAAGATGATCCAGGTAGAGCTCCTAGCAATAAGATGCTCCAGGTAGAGCGCCTAGCTATAAGATGCTGCAGACAGAGCGCCTAGCAATACGATGCTCTAGATAGCGCGCCCAGAAATACTACGCTCCAGGCAGAGCGCCTAGAAATACTACGCTCCAGGCAGAGCGCCTAGCAATAAGATGCTGCAGGCAGAGCGCCTAGCACACAAGATACCTGATAGAGCGCCCAGAAATACTACGCTCCAGGCAGAGTGCCTAGAAATACTACGCTACAGGCAGAGCGCCTAGAAATACGATGCTCCAGGAAGAGCGCCTAGCAATAAGATGCTGCAGGCAGAGCGCCTAGCAATAAGATACTCTGGATAGAGCGTCCAGAAATAATACGCTCCAGGAAGAGCGCCTAGAAACACTACGCTCCAGGCAGAGCGCCTAGCAATAAGATGCTGCAGGCAGAGCGCCTAGCAATAAGATGCTCTAGATAGAGCGCCCAGAAATACTACGCTCCAGGCAGAGCGCCTAGAAATACTACGCTCCAGGCAGAGCGCCTAGAAATAAGATGCTCCAGGAAGAGCGCCTAGCAATAAGATGCTGCAGGCAGAGCGCCTAGCAATAAGATACTCTGGATAGAGCGCCCAGAAATAATACGCTCCAGGCAGAGCGCCTAGAAATAAGATGCTCCAGTTAGAGCGCCTATTAATAAGATGCTGCAGGAAGAGCGCCTAGCAATAAGATACTCTGGATAGAGCGCCCAGAAATACTAAGCTCCAGGCAGAGTGCCTAGAAATACTACGCTCCAGGCAGAGCGCCTAGAAATACGATGCTACAGGAAGAGAGCCTAGCAATAAGATGCTGCAGGCAGAGCGCCTAGCGATAGGTTGCTCTAGATAGAGTGACCAGAAATACTACGCTCCAGGCAGAGCGCCTAGAGATAAGATGCTGCAGGTAGAGTGCCTAGCAATAAGATTCTCTAGATAGAGTGACCAGAAGTACTACGCTCCAGGCAGAGCGCCTAGAAATAAGATGCTCCAGGTAGAGCTCCTAGCAATAAGATGCTACAGGTAGTGCGCCTAGCAATAAGATTCTCTAGATAGAGCGCCCAGAAATACTACGCTCCAGGCAGAGCGCCTAGAAATAAGATGCTGCAGGTAGAGTGCCTAGCAATAAGATGCTGCAGACAGAGCGCCTAGCAATAAGATGCTCTAGATAGAGCTCCTAGAAATACTACGCTCCAGGAAGAGCGCTTAGAAATAAGATGCTCCAGGTAGATCTCCTAGCAATAATTTGCTCCAGGTGGAGCGCCTAGCAATAAGATGCTGCAGACAGATCGCGTAGCAATACGATGCTCTAGATAGAGCGCCCAGAAATACTACGCTCCAGGCAGAGCGCCTAGAAATAAGATGCTGCAGGCAGAGCGCCTAGCAATAAGATACTCTAGATAGAGCGCCCAGAAATACTACGCTCCAGGCAGAGCGGCTAGAAATACGATGCTCCAGGACGAACGCCTAGCAATAAGATGGTGCAGGCAGAGCGCCTAGCAAAAAGATACTCTGGATAGAGCGCCCGGAAATAATACGCTCCAGGCAGAGCGCCTAGAAATAAGATGCTCCAGGTAGAGCGCCTAGAAATAAGATGCTGCAGGCAGAGCGCCTAGCAATAAGATGCTCTAGATAGAGCGCCCAGAAATACTACGCTCCAGGTAGAGCGCCTAGAAATACTACGCTCCAGGCAGAGCGCCTAGCAATAAGATGCTGCAGGCAGAGCGCCTAGCAATAAGATGCTGCAGAGAGAACGCCTAGCAATACGATGCTCTAGATAGAGCGCCCAGAAATACTACGCTCCAGGCAGAGCGCCTAGAAATAAGATGCTGCAGGCAGAGCGCCTAACAATAAGATACTCTGGATAGAGCGCCCAGAAATAATACGCTCCAGGCAGAGCGCCAAGAAATAAGATGCTCCAGGTAGAGCGCCTATTAATAAGATGCTGCAGGAAGAGCGCCTAGCGATAGGATGCTCTAGATAGAGCGCCCAGAAATACTACGCTCCAGGTAGAGCGCCTAGAAATAAGATGATTCAGTTAGAGCGCCTACTAATAAGATGCGGCAGGCAGAGCGCCTAGCAGTAAGATGCTGCAGGCAGAGCGCCTAGCGATAGGTTGCTCTAGATAGAGTAACCAGAAATAGTATGCTCCAGTTAGAGCGCCTAGAAAAATAAGATGCTCCCGGTAGAGCGCCTACTAATGAGATGCTGCAGGCAGAGCGCCTAGCAATACGATGCTCTAGATAGAGCGCCCGGAAATATTACGCTCCAGGTAGAGCGCCTAAAAATACTACGCTCCAGGCAGAGCGCCTAGAAATAAGATGCTGCAGGCAGAGCGCCCAGCAATAAGATACTCTAGATAGAGCGCCCAGAAATACTACGCTCCAGGCAGAGCGCCTAGAAATAAGATGCTGCAGGTAGAGTGCCTAGCAATAAGATGCTGCAGGCAGAGCGCCTAGCGATAGGTTGCTCTAGATAGAGTAACCAGAAATACTATGCTCCAAGTAGAGCGCCTAGAAAAATAAGATGCTCCAGGTAGAGCGCCTAGCAATAAGATGCAGCAGACAGAGCGCCTAGCAATAAGATGCTCTAGATAGAGCGCCCAGAAATACTACGCTCCAGGCAGAGCGCCTAGAAATAAGATGCTGCAGGTAGAGTGCCTAGCAATAAGATGCTGCAGGCAGAGCGCCTAGCAATAAGATGCTCTAGATAGAGTGACCAGAAATACTACAGTCCAAGAAGAGCGCATAGAAATAAGATGCTCCAGGTAGAGCTCCTAACAATAAGGTACTCCAGGTAGAGCGCCTAGCAATAAGATGCTCTAGATAGAGCGCCCAGAAATACTGCGCTCCAGGCAGAGCGCCTAGAAATAAGATGCTGCAGGTAGAGTTCCTAGCAATAAGGTGCTGCAGACAGAGCGCCTAGCAATAAGATGCTCTAGATAGAGCGCCCAGAAATACTACGCTCCAGGCAGAGCGCCTAGAATTAAGATGCTCCAGGTAGAGCTCCTAGCAATAAGATGCTGCAGACAGAGCGCCAAGCAATACGATGCTCTAGATAGAGCGCCCAGAAATACTACGCTCCAGGTAGAGCGCCTAAAAATACGATGCTCCAGGAAGAGCGCCTAGCAATAAGATACTCTAGATAGAGCGCCCAGAAATACTACGCTCCAGGCAGAGCGCCTAGAAATAAGATGCTGCAGGCAGAGCGCCTAGCAATAAGATACTCTAGATAGAGCGCCCAGAAATACTACGCTCCAGGCAGAGCGCCTAGAAATACGATGCTCCAGGAAGAGCGCCTAGCAATAAGATGCTGCAGGCAGAGCGCCTAGCAATAAGATACTCTGGATAGAGCGCCCAGAAATAATACGCTCCAGGCAGAGCGCTTAGAAATAAGATGCTCCAGGTAGAGCGCCTACTAATAAGATGCTGCAGGCAGAGCGCCTAGCGATAGGATGCTCTAGATAGAGCGCCCAGAAATTCTATGCTCCAGGTAGAGCGCCTAGAAATAAGATTCTCCAGGTAGAGCGCCTAGCAATAAGATGCTGCAGGCAGAGCGCCTAGCAATAAGATGCTCTAGATAGAGCGCCCAGAAATACTACGCTCCAGGCAGAGCGCCTAGAAATAAGATGCTGCAGGCAGAGCGCCTAGCAATAAGATGCTCTAGATAGAGCGCCCAGAAATACTACGCTCCAGGCAGAGCGCCTAGAAATACGATGCTCCAGGAAGAGCGCCTAGCAATAAGATGCTGCAGGCAGAGCGCCTAGCAATAAGATACTCTGGATAGAGCGCCCAGAAATAATACGCTCCAGGCAGAGCGCTTAGAAATAAGATGCTCCAGGTAGAGCGCCTACTAATAAGATGCTGCAGGCAGAGCGCCTAGCGATAGGATGCTCTAGATAGAGCGCCCAGAAATTCTATGCTCCAGGTAGAGCGCCTAGAAATAAGATTCTCCAGGTAGAGCGCCTAGCAATAAGATGCTGCAGACAGAGCGCCTAGCAATAAGATGGTCTAGATAGAGCGCCCAGAAATACTACGCTCCAGGCAGAGCGCCTAGAAATAAGATGCTCCAGGTAGAGCTCCTAGCAATAAGATGCTGCAGACAGAGCGCCTAGCTATAAGATGCTCTAGATAGAGCGCCCAGAAATACTACGCTCCAGGCAGAGCGCCTAGAAATAAGATGCTCCAGGTAGAGCTCCTAACAATAAGGTGCTCCAGGCAGAGCGCCTAGCAATAAGATGCTCTAGATAGAGCGCCCAGAAATACTACGCTCCAGGCAGAGCGCCTAGAAATAAGATGCTGCAGGCAGAGCGCCTAGCAATAAGATGCTGCAGGCAGAGCGCCTAGCAATAAGATGCTCTAGATAGAGCGCCCAGAAATACTACGCTCCAGGCAGAGCGCCTAGAAATAAGATGCTCCAGGTAGAGCTCCTAGCAATAAGATGCTGCAGACAGAGCGCCAAGCAATACGATGCTCTAGATAGAGCGCCCAGAAATACTACGCTCCAGGTAGAGCGCCTAAAAATACGATGCTCCAGGAAGAGCGCCTAGCAATAAGATACTCTAGATAGAGCGCCCAGAAATACTACGCTCCAGGCAGAGCGCCTAGAAATAAGATGCTCCAGGAAGAGCGCCTAGCAATAAGATGCTGCAGGCAGAGCGCCTAGCAATAAGATACTCTGGATAGAGCGCCCAGAAATAATACGCTCCAGGCAGAGCGCTTAGAAATAAGATGCTCCAGGTAGAGCGCCTACTAATAAGATGCTGCAGGCAGAGCGCCTAGCAATAGGATGCTCTAGATAGAGCGCCCAGAAATTCTATGCTCCAGGTAGAGCGCCTAGAAATAAGATTCTCCAGGTAGAGCGCCTAGCAATAAGATGCTGCAGACAGAGCGCCTAGCAATAAGATGGTCTAGATAGAGCGCCCAGAAATACTACGCTCCAGGCAGAGCGCCTAGAAATAAGATGCTCCAGGTAGAGCTCCTAGCAATAAGATGCTGCAGACAGAGCGCCTAGCTATAAGATGCTCTAGATGGAGCGCCCAGAAATACTACAGTCCAGGCAGAGCGCCTAGAAATAAGATGCTCCAGGTAGAGCTCCTAACAATAAGGTGCTCCAGGTAGAGCGCCTAGCAATAAGATGCTCTAGATAGAGCGCCCAGAAATACTACGCTCCAGGCAGAGCGCCTAGAAATAAGATGCTGCAGGTAGAGTTCCTAGCAATAAGGTGCTGCAGACAGAGCGCCTAGCAATAAGATGCTCTAGATAGAGCGCCCAGAAATACTACGCTCCAGGCAGAGCGCCTAGAAATAAGATGCTCCAGGTAGAGCTCCTAGCAATAAGATGCTGCAGACAGAGCGCCAAGCAATACGATGCTCTAGATAGAGCGCCCAGAAATACTACGCTCCAGGTAGAGCGCCTAAAAATACGATGCTCCAGGAAGAGCGCCTAGCAATAAGATACTCTAGATAGAGCGCCCAGAAATACTACGCTCCAGGCAGAGCGCCTAGAAATAAGATGCTGCAGGCAGAGCGCCTAGCAATAAGATACTCTAGATAGAGCGCCCAGAAATACTACGCTCCAGGCAGAGCGCCTAGAAATAAGATGCTCCAGGCAGAGCGCCTAGCAATAAGATGCTGCAGGCAGAGCGCCTAGCAATAAGATACTCTGGATAGAGCGCCCAGAAATAATACGCTCCAGGCAGAGCGCTTAGAAATAAGATGCTCCAGGTAGAGCGCCTACTAATAAGATGCTGCAGGCAGAGCGCCTAGCAATAGGATGCTCTAGATAGAGCGCCCAGAAATTCTATGCTCCAGGTAGAGCGCCTAGAAATAAGATTCTCCAGGCAGAGCGCCTAGCAATAAGATGCTGCAGGCAGAGCGCCTAGCAATAAGATGCTCTAGATAGAGCGCCCAGAAATACTACGCTCCAGGCAGAGCGCCTAGAAATAAGATGCTGCAGGCAGAGCGCCTAGCAATAAGATGCTCTAGATAGAGCGCCCAGAAATACTACGCTCCAGGCAGAGCGCCTAGAAATACGATGCTCCAGGAAGAGCGCCTAGCAATAAGATGCTGCAGGCAGAGCGCCTAGCAATAAGATACTCTGGATAGAGCGCCCAGAAATAATACGCTCCAGGCAGAGCGCTTAGAAATAAGATGCTCCAGGTAGAGCGCCTACTAATAAGATGCTGCAGGCAGAGCGCCTAGCGATAGGATGCTCTAGATAGAGCGCCCAGAAATTCTATGCTCCAGGTAGAGCGCCTAGAAATAAGATTCTCCAGGTAGAGCGCCTAGCAATAAGATGCTGCAGACAGAGCGCCTAGCAATAAGATGCTCTAGATAGAGCGCCCAGAAATACTACGCTCCAGGCAGAGCGCCTAGAAATAAGATGCTCCAGGTAGAGCTCCTAGCAATAAGATGCTGCAGACAGAGCGCCTAGCTATAAGATGCTCTAGATGGAGCGCCCAGAAATACTACGCTCCAGGCAGAGCGCCTAGCAATAAGATGCTCCAGTTAGAGCGCTTCGGAATTAGATGCTGTAGTCAGAGTGGCTATAAATAAAATGCTGGAGGCAGATAGTATTTGTTAACTTTGACTGCTGGCAGTACATCTATTAAAAGCAGATCTATACATATAAAAAAATACTATGTACCAGGATCCAGGTTCCTGGCTTCATTTTAATGCTCGCACATAACTGTGAATGTGTTCCTAGTTATACGGCAATGGAATGTCCGTTATAATGTGGTATCTTGTTTTTTTTGTTATCTATGTCTGTCTGCCTGTGATTGTAACGCTTGTGTAAGCGGCCAATGTTTCTTTTTCATTAAAAATCATGATTGAACACCGATCCATTTGGCAAGTATCACAGTATTAGCGGTAGCTAAGTCGAGTTCTTTATCTACACAGTCAAGAGAGCTAAACTATTTGTTATCGGTATTTTGTTGTGTCAAATGTTTCTACCTGACGCGCAAGACGTATGCATTTTAAATGTGTTGCATAGGAAGATGTGATAACTAGGCCATATAAGTATTTATTAGTTTAAAGGAAATTGGTTTTACTCCACAGTATGATTAATTAGCAGGAATGATAGGAACTTTTATGTATTTTGAATAGAATGCCTATATCCCAGGTCAACATCTTCGTTGTCATAAACGGTAATACATCAGCGTGGCCAAACTGATACTTATAGGTGTAAAAACATCCCTCGCTGCAAACGGCCTGTGAAAGGAAACTGGGTCACTCGATCCTAGTAATAGTCCTGACGAATTTGGCTTCGTTGCGAGCTTCATTTATTAATTGTCTATAATTTATAAAGTTTAATTTTTTTATTTTTCAATTTAGTGCGTTTGTCTAGGAACAAATTTGGTTTTCAAAATAATTCCTTATTACTTGCCGAGATGATATTATGCTGTATTCCTGTTTGAACAGGCATTTCGCTTCTCTTTACGTTGAATTAAATCTTTCTATCCGAAGTGATTTTTTTTGCTAAAGGGATGTCAGTTTTTTGTCTAACTTAACGGGAGTGTTTATTTCAGAAAGTTCTGCAATGCAGGCAATCGTTAATTTGCTGCGTTTTGCCTGAGTGCTATGCGCGCTTCCATGCACCTTTCAAAGCTGCCAAATTTCTCGTTTACTTAAACGAAGTTTTCGGCAAAGAAATAAACACTAATTCAATTTTTCTTAACAAGTTACACAACATTGCTAAACTGTAATCACGTATTAACGAGTTTCAACATTCCGTCATTGTCATTGGCGGAACGGCAGAAATCTAACTAGTTAGAATCAAATATTAATGGATACGTTGCTTTAAAATCTTGGCGGGGGTCTTTCACCTATTTGAGTCTTGCATACATGTATTTGGCGGGCATGTTGTGCTAATGGTAAACAAATGGGATTGCTATTTATTTCAAATGTGTAAACCAAATCTTGGTAACTGTTATCGTCATCCGTGGAATCAGTTTTTGCAAAGATTGACAACTAACTTTCTCAGAGTAAGGCGATTGCAAAACACGATAAATTTATGCTCTCTTATATTTGCGAAATTGACTTTTATTCCTCAAATACTGATGAAAGCTGTTTGTCATCGGTTTATTTGTTTTTATTTATTGAATTAACTAAAACAACTTTATAATTAATGTAAAAAAATCGTGGCTGAACAGTCCTTAAAGCCTTTATTAGGCATATTTGACAGCATCAATTCTTAAACGAACATTGATTACGCGGGCGGTGATAAAAATTACTGTTAATCAATTTTGCGATCTTGATAAAATCACCTGACCCATTATCTACATACAGTTTTCAGTATAAACTAAGTATTGTATAGTGTAGCAAGTGCAATTATACAAATGTTCAATTCAATATTATTTCGTAAGGGAGTGTGGTGTCTGTTCTATAAAGACAGATTCGGGGTTGGTAGTTGGAACTTCGGGTCCGAAGACATTCCATATAGGCTCCATCTAAAGGGAAGTCTAACCAAGAAACAATATTTAGTATATAAATGAAAATTGTGTGTAGTGTGCGGAAGGGTGGCTCAGTGGTTAGAGCATCAGATTCGGAAGCAGACGTGCCCACGTTCGAGCCTTGTCTGCGGCAAATTCTGGACAGTACGTGATGTGTTCTCAATAAGGACGAAACTAGTCTACTGGATGAATTGCCTTTTCTACACTATACAATGCTGAGTTTATACTGGCAAATGTATGTACATAATGCGTCTGGTGTTTATTTCAAGATCGCAACCTTGATTGAATGGAAGCATAAATTTTTGTCAAAACAGCCGTTGCTTTCCTAAAGATTGATGTTATTTAACTAACAGATCCTCTGTGAGCAATCTTGTCGTTCATATACATACACACACCCGAAGACATACCGTAAAGCAGCTGTATTGTCGATGCTGCTTGACCTTAAAGCTAACTTGACTATAACGGTGCTGTGTAGAGGTCTAGGTAGCCTCACTCATGTGTGCCATCTAGGTAAATATTCTCATTTTAGCTAGATTCTTCTTCTCCTCATAAATCACTCTCCTTTAATAATTTGTTTGCCTAAATTATTATTTTTGTCATTATTATTAAAATTTGAAAAAAAAATGTTTTTGTTATTTGTGAATGCCTTTTGTGTTGCTTTGCATGGAGATGATGACATACATCCCAGTCACCGACAACAGTACAGCAGCCTTCACTAACTGATACTTCACTGCTATTTAACGATGATAAAAATTAACCAAAATTAATAATAAAACGATTTTTCACACCTAAAGAAAGTATGACCAAAATGTTTATCAGATGAAAACAAAGAAATATTTCAAAGAGGAGTGAATTAAGGTAAGGATTTAATTAAGATGAAGATATTTACCTAGGTAACACACAGAAATTGGGAAATCTAGATATCTACACACACCGTTATGACCAAATCAACTTTAAGGCAAGCTGACATCGACAAAACGGCTTTACGAACATGAAAGTTAATGAGACGCTTCTACCAGAAATCTGCAACAAATGCTCTAATGAGCTCGGTTTAATGACATATCACGCCGGCTTTGCAACCAAGAACTATGCTGCACACGTAGACCCCATCCTCGTAGACGAAACCAGTCTAGTACTACCCAGTTTAATTGTAGTTGCCTTCAGTTGGTTCTGCTATGTCAAAATCTGACCACCTTGTTTCTTATGCCAAACTGGTTCTGGCTCAGCGACTAATGCTCTTCTCGGCAATCAAAGTGATAGCATACTTAAGATGTGATCGAGCCAGCGCTTTTGATGGAAACTTATTTGTTTGTCTAACGAGGAGTACCTGTTGGCTGCTTCCGAAATACATCTAAGAATGGAAGCGTTGCCTATTCGTTTTTGGTAATCTATGTGGGCCATTTTTCTCGAACTAGTGAATACGGCAACTGCACGCTCAAGTGCATTGCATGTACGACCTTTAAGCTTATAAGATTTCCGTAAAAACTTAGTCACTAATGTTGCCTGAATAATTGATACAGTTACCAATGCATGCAAACCTATCAAATACATAATGCTTCTCACGTGGTAGCCCAAGAGTGGATGTGATTGATGGATGATCCTGTAGAAGTGCCTTCAATTTAGGTGCTAATTTTATACAGAAAGACTAAAGAACAACTGGTAATCTAGTTATAATGGCTTGGATAGCATTTTGGTTGTCGAATCTTGCAATATTTTATGCATACTGAAAATTGACTTATCGACCACTCTCAACAGCTCTGGCGCCTGCATCCTCAGTGCATGGATGAGTATGGTGTATAATGACATTTTTGCGAAAATAAACAGCAAAATGAAAAGTAATTAAACGAACATTGGTTGCGCGGGTGGTGATAAAAATTATTATAATCAAGGTTGCGGTCTTGATATAAACACCTGACCCATTAATTATATACTGACATATGTAAGTAATTAATGGGTCAGTTGTTTATATCAAGACCGCAACCTTGATTATAATAAAGTGAAAAGTAGTTTTGTTATGTTGTTCGACGACTGGTTAAATACAATGGGATTGGTGTTTACTTCAAGCTCGCAAACTTCATTTAAAATGTTACCACCACCCGCGCAATCAATTATTGTTAAATTGTATTGCCTATATATCTATATGTGGCAAAAGCTGCAAGCAGTTAATGATCGTGACTGCATAGAAATTGTGCAACCGACATATCCAGTCAAGTTCAATGTATGCGAGACTGCTAGAGGTGAGAGCCGCGTATCTGAATTTGATTTCCATATATATTCAATGCGGTTTGATCCGCGATAGTCAGTTTGCTGTAGTACTCTGATGATGATCATGAAAGGTCGAAACGCGTCAGTGCGTTGCGGTAGTTTTGTTGTTGTTCGACGCCTGGTTAAATACAATGGGATTGGTGTTTACTTCAAGCTCGCAAACTTAATTTAAAGAAAAGTGGAAAGTATTCATATTTGGAGAATACCTGGTAGCACTAAAGTTCAGCGATAATTCATTGTAGACACTTAGCAATCAGAAGTGTGTTTGTAGAGAGAGCGTATAGTATTAACTAATTTAGTGGGCGCACCCTTGCTCGACAAACTATCGAAAAGAATGTTGCGGTCTAATCAGTCAATTGCCAATTTTAAATCTAGGTATAAGGCTATTGTGTGACGGCCATATAAATTTCGCTGTTCAAGTACTTGCTGTAAGGTGAACATATTATCTATACAGCCTCGCCATCCGCTGTATCCTGCTTGTTTTTCTCTTGTATGTGATTCACGTGAACCTCGGAGACAGCGTTAGGTAATCAATGAAAACAACCAAGCTCCGACTAGAATGAAGCTTATACTATGATGGTTACGGAAGAAATTAAGCTTGGCTATTTTGTAAGTAGGTATGATAGTCGACTAGCTATAAGCAACCGGGACGATCTGCTCATTCAATGTCGCGGAAAAAGAGTAGTCAACAACATACACGTTGTCACCATTCTTAAATTAGGTCGGAAGCAAGTCATCGAGGCCTGTAGCTTGGTGACACTTAATAGACAAGATTGAATTGCGTATTTCGATCGCTGGCGGTTGTTTTATACTTGCGCTTAACATTGGTGATACAGGCATGCATTTTGGGATTTGGATTGATGCAAGTGCCCACGAAAATTGATCTGTGAAGTTTTATGCCCAAAAATCAGTATTACATAATTTATCGGTCCTTAGCTTATTGTTACAATCATTAATTATTTTGTTAATTTTAAATATCTCGGACCTGTCCTACGAATAAGTTGGAGCAAATATTGGGTGTTATTTGACGCGAACGATTCTTCAGTTTATTCTGCTTTTTTGTCAAAAAGGTTTCAAGATCAACTTTCAGATTGTGATTAAGTTGGCGTCCGATAACTCTGAGAGTATTATAAACTGAGCTAGCAGGGATTTAGCGCCTATTTTCGTGAAGCTTTGCAGGATTTTCATCGATGTAGTAAATGATTCCACGGGAGCATATAGTGCTACCTATAGTAGTATTTGTTGTGTGCACGGCGAATCTCACCATCAAAACCAGTTAACATTGATTTTGGAGTATCTTCATGTTGTTTAACAATCAATGATCGCGCGGGTGGTGGTAAGAATTATTAAAAATCAAATTTGCGCGCATGAACTAGGCACTAATCCCATTGTATACAACCAGTCGTCGAAAAACATGGCAAAACTACCGTCAGACACACGTACGTTCGACGACTTATTAAATACAATGAGATTGGTGTTTACATCAAGATCGCAAACTTGATTTAAAGAATCTTCATGTTGTGTTGGAAATACGGATTTTCTATCTTCCCCATATATGGTTGATGTTAATTTTTATTTCGCTTTTTGGAGAACGTAAGTGCGTTTGTACAACGGATAAGGGCATGGTCCGAGTCGATATGCTCGTTCCAAAGAGAAAGACCGTTCTAGATAAAACCACGCCATCTTTAGCTAATTGCTACACAATCTAATTGAGTCACTATTTGTCCGAGGGCTGGAGAGTGGCATGTGGTGCAACGCCTCACACCACATCTGCAGTTTGCTACTCAATTATGATCTATGCTCCGCGCAGCTACCCAACGGTCGTTCACCTATATCGTTGCGCTTTTTGGCCTAAAGGTTATCCGCCACATAGATGAAATTCTGCGTCGCTTAAGCACTCATTTTGAGCATTCATGTCACCCATAACTAGGACTACATCTGAACTCTGTGCATTTAGTAGAATAGTATGCACCATTGCTATCGTTTTTGCTCCACTCGGCGGGAGCATTCGCAGATACAACGCAAATGCATTAAATTTACTAGAATTATACAGGACTATCGCCCAAAATCAGGTTTTTACAATGATCCATTAAGTTTAAACAAGTATAGTTCGTGAGCTAAGAATAGCAACGATTCTCGATTGTCCTGATGAGATAAATTCCATGTTAACAGACGTTCGACGCCAATATTGAGTAAAAAATTGCGCAACCATTTTTGTAATACTTTTAGGGTGCCCTATTCTTGTTTCGGTACGCAACATACATGAATTTCTGCTTTGTCCAACATGCGTTCCATAGCTTCATGTTGCACAGTTTGCGTTAATGTTCGCACATGAAGTGCGTTAACGTAAATGTTAAACTAGGTTAAATGAATGGTAGTTTACTTGAACTGGTTTCGATATTTGGCAATTGGACATGGTGCTCAGCGTTTTAATCAAAGAGCATTATTGTTATTTTGTATTAGGTATTGCGCAGCAAGTAACAAATTAGTTCAAATATGACCTAGAAGGATAAACCAAAGATATTATGAACGGAAAGTACCCTTTACAGACTCGGTATGTCTATTACATATTGTGAGTTAGCGTTGAAGTCGCATTGTCAAAGACTTTATATAATGATAGCTTCACAACTGCAGGTTTACACATTCGTATAGGAGATTGTACCGTCCTATTTTCCTACATTCCTCACCCAAATATTTAGCTTGTAAGAGGCGTAATACCGGCTCCTAGTGATGAGTCGCCAGTAAGCACGAAATGAATGTGCACGAGATTATACTTTCCGTTCATGCTGTGTTTGGTGTATCTTTGGCATATTTGTACTAATTCGTTGTTAGGTGCGCAACACCTAATAAAAAATTGCATAGATATTAGTTCTCCGCCACAAAAATTGTCTGGCATTATTGGTAGATTGAGAAGCGGAAAGTGAAGGAAAATTGGCAGATTTGGAAATAAAGTTGATTTCACTTATTTGTCCAACACGATTCAACAGATAAGGTGATATAGTTATGCTGAGCGTCAGGCGATAGTTTAGATCCATTAAGTTTCGTAGTAGTCATGGCTAACCGTGGTCTTTAAAAGAAATCTACTTTGCGCATTGATGGTGAGGATGGTTTGTATTCAGAGTTTTCTTTTCTTTCTTCAAATAAGGTTGGCGAACACTACCATCTGAGGTGCCAGTAGCCCAATTTTTTTACAACAGTCAAAGCTAGCCATTTGCCTTAGATATGCTTGCTTTCATTCGGTCACAGCCCATTTAACACTAAGTTTTACTGCGTAGTTAAACCAATCTCGAGGCTTCACATGAAACATAATGCTGGATGTATCTCATTAAACTAATAAAAAATAATACTCCCATTAACGGGCTGAATAACTTGTGACCTACGGTACTTTGGCGCAAAATTTCATTGGCTACGGTTCTCCTCTGCCGCATGTCTACTGCTTGGTGATTAACGACCGTCATATTCTTGTGACATTTTACTGTTTCTTTTCTCTACCTTATTTCGTTCATTGTTTGCTTTACTTTAACTTGCAACACCAACAGAATGTGATACCGTTCGCTATTTTGTCTTTTCTCATAAATTAAGGCGTAGTTGATGCATACCAACACTTGGTTTACCCTTACGAAGTCCTTTCAGCTATTCTCGTCATTGTGCCCATTTTAACATATTTGCTCGGCTTTCTAGCGTGAACCGGTAACGTGTGCCGCTTGCCTGTTAGTTTTGTGTGATCTACACGTTGCAGCATTTGAGCTTGTATCCATAGGAAACAGTTGACATTATTGCGAACAACGATAGTCGGGTACCCTACATCGGTGTAAGAAACTAGCTGATGTGTTCACCAAAACAAGTGTTCTTTAAATATCGTCGGTGCCATACACTACTAACGGCTAAATCGTGTCAAACATTGTTTTCTTGCGCACACGGACCTAGGAAGCTTCCTCACCGTGCTTGTTCTGCTATCAAACGACGATCTTGTATTACAATTGATTTTACTCGGTCGACTAGGTTTTCATTTGATTGGGAAGACATTAATTCAAAATCAACGTAAACATAATCATCATCATCATCGACTTCGGCATTAATTTTAATTAGTAGTGCGAATAAACACCAAGAAGTCATTGAAACAGGCTTCCAGCTATCGAACGATTTTGGATGAGACTTGATTATTCAGTGTAGCTTGTCATAATTTTACATGCGAGACATATTCGAAAGCAGCTAAGTAATCTAGGAAAGCAGCAGTGGTGGATCAACGATACCGGTTGCGCAACTCAAGGTTAGGGGAAATGCCTGAATCTGATCCAGGCATCCTATTCTCGATCGAGATCCTGCATGACTTGGTCTAGTTTGATTCTCTCGCTAAATTGGATTCCTTCTGGGGATAACAGCTTAGACTATCTTTGATGCAGCACAGAGAGAACTGATGATGCTACGGTAGCTGGCAAGAGTGCCGGTATCACATTTGTCTTGGATGCACACCACAATGGCACTGTTACAATCATTTGGGACGAATTCTGACCTCCATATTGCGGCAGCTTGTTTTTGCAGATTCTTTTGAGCATCCGAAGAAAGGCCATCGACTTCGGCGATTTTTGAATCCATGATGAGATCGCGAGTCTCCGCCACCTCATCAAAACTAGGAGTTTCGTTGTCAATTTCTTAAAAATTTCGGAAGACTGTCATCGCTTACCACGCCGTTTGTAATATATACCCGATTGAAACGCTTTTGCGAGTTGTTGAGAAGTTGCGATTCAGAAATGGAATGACCACTACTGATACGTCGGATTTGGGTATTCATATAATATAAGTTGTTACAATTCGACGTTGTTTCCTACTCATTAACGACGTTAAGCCAATGCTGTTCTTCATTCGCCGCGTGGCTGAAACTTATATCATTTTGAAGTTTACAAATTAGATTGTCATCGCTTTGAGTTTCGCAGCAGATGCCACGATTTGAAGAGCTTCGGTGTTATCAGAGATAGCAAATGTGTTCACAGGTTTAATCTTAGGAGGGCATGCCGAAGTACGCTTAAGTTTGTTCGTTCTTAGCGATCTATATTCTATTTGGTACGTTATCGGATGTAACTACAGATGGCTCTATAGAAACACAGTTATCTCTGAAAGCAGTCTGCACAATTGTATCCGTTTTTTAGTGCAAGGAGATTCGGTTGCAGTACGGATTGCCGCATAGGAGAAAATTTTAATCTCAATCTAGCAGCCAGAAAACTGTGGTTCAACCCATTAATTGAGCCTATAGAACACCCGGGATATTCTTTAGAGCCTTGGACAAAAGACAACTAACGTCTGATTACTAGAATGTGGCCTATCTGAGTTTAATGCCATTTAGCTAATCGACTGAGAAAACTTCAATCTGCTAATGAATGGGAATCATCACGCGAACTGCCGACATTTTATGCCAAATTAATTCGAAATGTCCATCAATTAGAAGGAGCTATTTTTAGGAAGGATACGTATTCGGAATTCTTGCTTAATGTCAAGACGAATAATCCGTATAGGATAAAAATTGGTGTCTTAAAATCATTAGCAATAGGAAATATTAGGTTAGCATACATTAAAGAAGGATTTTGAATTTGACAGACTGCGTGAAGTATGTAGGGCTAATGCTATCCTCATAAGTTAATAGAAGCAACAATAATCGATATGACAAAAGAATGTTATGCTAAATTGAGGTACACAAAATCTGATAGAGCGAAGATAGGTCATAGGATCATGCTATTACAGAACTCTTATCTAAGCACGAAAGTAAAAGCATTAGCTTTAAAATAAATCTAAGAACTGTTAAATACTGTTTGTTGCAGAGAACTAATATATATGCAAGTATGTATTAGGTGTTGTGAACCTAGTCACAAATTAGTTCAGTTGTGACCAGAAGGATAAACCAAAGGTAGCATGAACGGAAAGTATAATCTCATGCACATTCGTTTCGTGCTTGCTGTTATATTAGTTCGCCGCAACAAACGGTATTTAACTGTAACATATTGAATTCAATGATGTCATGCTTACCGCGAAACGTGATAACTGATATCGATCTAGGCCAGTGTGTGCGGATTTACTGGAGTAATTGCTGGTTACTGACACAATAGCCATAGTGTTAGTATCCTTTACAGACTCGGTATATATATTATATAGTGTGAGTTAGCGTGGAAGTCGCATTTTCGCGACAGTATATTTGATGTTAGCTTCACTACTATAGGTTTTCACATTTGTCTAGGAGATTGTACTGTCCTATTATCCCACATGCCTCACCTAAATATATTGCGGTTGAAGGGCGTAATACCGGCTCCTTCTGATGAGTCCCCAGTAAGCACAAAACGAATGTGCATGTGATTATACTCTCCGTTCATGTTGCCTTTGGTTTATCCTTCTGGTCACAACTGAACTAATTTGTTACTAGGTGCGCAACACCTAATACATACTTGCAAATGTAAGAACTGTTTTAGGACAGTCCCTTACCCTGAGCACTAGAATACCTAACCAAAAATTCCAAAATAGCCTTTAGAAACATCATGAGTGTATAAAATCTCATAGAAAGGCTCTGGTCTCATGTATGTTGAGGAAAAGTGCGCCAAATCATGTTAAGCAGAGGAGGACATAGAATTGCATTTATGTATAGAAATTTTACCTGACATCATCTTCCCTGCAAATCAGTGGTTACAGGGCACTTAATAAACTGGGATTACTGCAGACGCATAGTGACTTGTAGTCGTAACAAATTGATTATTGAATGTAATGAAATCAAATCAAGATTTAATTTTATAAATGATACACTGATGGAAGAATAGTTAGGTTCGACTTGGAATACTGCATTAGTTAATGGCCAGAAAAGACGATTGCACGAATTAGAATCTGAAAGAAGCTGCAGTAAAGTATTACGATTATTAGATTAAGGTTGGAATATTAGTGAGCTCATTATCACAATCCTGGCTAATCAGTTATTGATAATACAATCCTTCCAAATTCCACTCTTTGACTGTTCTTTTACTTTATCTTATAATGTAGGTCTCTTAGTGAAGTGAATTTTTATTAAATGACATTTATATTTTACCTTATTTTGCTCATTCTTTTGTTAATTAATTTTATAACTTTCTCGTCTAACCAGAATTTATTTAATTTCATATCATAAATAACCTGTAAATGGTGTTTTTGTCTTGTCCCCACTCTATCTTTTGAGATCATTCTAGTATTCAGGATGCACGTGTATTACTTATACTTAACTGAATGATAATGAGTTATACGCACACTTACTCACTCCCACACTTTATGCGCCCGATCTAATAAAATGACAACAGCTTTTAGTAAACAAGTCAGTTCTAAGTATAATTCGGACAGTTTGAGTGATATTTGACATGTGCATTATTCGTCTGTTTTTAATTTCTATCACTCACTTTGGCATAACTTTATTAAGAGTGCATTTGACTTATTGGTCTTCCCACCAAAAAATATGAGGGCAAACTAAATTACGTCATTTCACACGGGGAGTATAAACCAAGTGCTCTAACGTATGTAAAGTGTAAATTAAAATTCAACCACTGTAGTTTCACTATGTTGTTTGTACACAAAAGTAATGGACATGCACGAATACAGGAAGCGCTTCTATCTAGTAAAACGTCAGTTGGTTATTATTAGATTAACTATTTGGATAACACAATTAAATAATCGAGTTTGCGATCTTGAAGTAAACACCAATCCCATTGTATTTATCCAGTCGTCGAAGAATATGAAAAAACTACTGCCAGTCGTGAGGATCAAACCGCAGTGCATATATATGTAAAGCGAAATTAGATATGTGGCTCGTAGTTTCGCACACATTGTACTTTTTTGTAAATGTCGGCTGCACAATTTCTATGTCGTCACGAACATAAACTTTTTCAGCTTTCGCCACATTTATAAACAGGTAATAAAATTAAGCAATCAATGATTGCGCGGGTGGTGGAAACAATTCTTTAAATCAAATTCGTGAGCTTGAAGTAAACACCAATTCCACTGTATTAGGTCACAACTGAACTAATTTGTTACAAGGTTCGCAACACCTAATACATGCTAGCATATATATTAATTCTCCGAAACAAACAGTATTTAACCGTTATAATCATTTTAGGGGAATGCATAATTAAGATACAATTCTATTTAGGCTGACATTATCATGCTACTATAAGTAGCAATAGATGAAAACGAAAATTGTTGAATAATTGTTCATATCTTGAACAACTAGGGCAGAATGTAATTAATCTATCGACAATACAATTAAAAAATATATGATTGCGCGTGTGGTAGTAAAAATTCTTTAAATCAAGGTAGCGATCTTAAAGTAAACACCAATCCCATTGTATTTATCCAGTCATCGAACAACATAACAAAACTACCGCCAGCCACAACTCACTTACGCGTTTTGACTATTCATGATCATCATCAGAGTAGGACGGCAAACTGACAATCAAAGATCAAACCGCAGTGAATTTATACGGAAACCAAATTTAGATATGCAGCTCTTACCTCTAGCAGTCCCGCATACATTGAACTTGACTGGAAATGTCGGCTGCACAATTTCTATGCCGTCATGAACATTAGCTGTTTGCAGCTTTCGCCATATATATATATATATATTCTAATTAGGAAGAAAAAACACATTAGTAACAAAAGTGGATAAAAGCCATTTATTTTGTGAATACTAATAATCGCTATATATATATATATATATATATATATATATATATATATATATATATATATATACCGAGTCTGTAAAGGGTGCCAGCACCCTGGCTAATGTGTCAGTACCCGATACTAACATTATGATACCGAAAAGATACATGGTACCAATACTACGGTTGCCGAGTCGGTGCATGGTACCAACGCAATGGATTTCAATGTATACTAAATTTCACCAACTTGGAGAATTAAAGTTATTTATGAACACCTGTTACTCCGGAAAATCCGCGCCACTTCTAGCCTTGATCCGATATCAGCAAAACTTATTTCACGCGTTAATCGCTGACATCATCGAATTAAATATATAACAGTTTAAAACTGTTTGTGGCAGTGATCATATATATATATATATATATATATATATATATCTTATATATATATATATATATATATATATATACTTTCTCTATCTCCTCTCCATTATTATTAGGTTTTGCGCACATAGTAACAAATTAATTCAAATTTAACCAGAAGGATAAACCAAAGACAAATTATACTTTCCGTTCATGCTATCATTGTTTTATCCTTCTGGTCATATTTGAACTAATTTGTCTCTAGGTGCGTAACACTTTGTGCACAATTGCACATATATTAGTACTTCGCCACAGACAGTATCTAACTACTCGGGTGGGTGCTAAGAAGCTTTCGACATGAAAGAAATCATTTCTGAAGTATACAAACCATTATCATCTGGCGATAATATATTTGAAATAATAGACTTGAATTTATTTGAGGAAATGCGCAATTAATTATTTTCCTAAGGAATATTATACCTAAGCGACGTACTTTCTTTCTTCCGATTCATGTTATTGTAAAAGGTCTACATGATAGTGTTAACAAGCTCCGCTATAATCTGAGTTGTATTTCTGATCCAACCAATAACCAAACATGTAGCGATTGCTGAATATGCTGCCAGTAGATTGTATCATCATATTTCAAGTTCATGGAGCATTTACCGCTTTTTCGTTTGGAAAAAATTATGTCCTCTAATTGAGATTGTCAATTTCCATTGGTTGACTTTGTATTATTTAACTGTCTACTGACGAAAAAGGATTCATCGTTATAGTCAGGGATTTTGAAAGCTTTACTCAATTTGTTTTGCAATACAGTACTAATGGTAATATTACAATAATTTATATGCATTATTAGAGTACATTTAATGCTCATATCTTCAGACATTACGTGCTAAAGTATTGTTGACGTATACGATAGATACGTTTTTTCACAATTGCCAAGAAACTTATCACTCAGCAGTTGAACATAAATTGCATTTATAAGTATAGTTGATCCTGTGAGGCACATTTATTTAAAGAAACAACAAGACTATAGTGGTATCTAGAGATACGAGCAGCCTAACATGCGAGTTTTTTCAGATACGAGCCGGAGCTCGGACCATAATTTCGTTCATGATACGAGCCGTGTTTCCCGAGCGTCCCGTTAGTTGACGCGCGCAGGGTCGAGCGTCATCCGAGAGAATCTCTCGCTCACTCGCACGTGTTACCCGCTTGAATCGAAGTGTATCTTGTGCGCTGTACTCTGTTTTGCTTGATTTTTGCGTGATTACTGAACGTTTTTGGGTGTTACCATGGGGCCAAAGAAAGTGAGTGCTAAAGACAATGGTGACAGGAAAAAGAGGATGATGTAGATATAATTAAAGCAAGAAATAATATAAAAAATGAGCGTGGCGTACGAGTGACTGAACTCGCAAAGATCTATGACCGTAGTACATCGACAATATGTACGATATTAAAGTAGAAGGATACCATCAAGATTGTTACACCAGCAAAAGCAGCCACAATTCTTTCCCAATTAAGGAAAAATATCCACGAGGAAATGAAGAAGCTTCTTCTCGTGTGGGTGAAAGAGAAGGAGTTGGCAGATGCACTGACGGCGACGGTAATATGCGAGATGTCACGAAGTGTTTATGTTTGTTTGTTATTTAAAGACATCTTTATTCATAATTTAAAATGGGTTCGCGATTTTTCATAGGTCTTGAACGGATTATATCGAATTCAGTTAGATTAAATGGGAGAAATTCGTTTGAGATACGAGCCGATTGACTTACGAGCTCGGTTCTGGAACGAATTAAACTCGTATCTCGTGGTACCACTGTATTGGATTAACGCATGAACAGGAATAATAAGTCCGTGGCAAGTTCTGGACAGTGCGTAAAGAGTTCCCAATAACGACGAAACCAGTCTACTGGATGAATTGCATTTTCTACACTATACAGTGCATAGTTTATAAAGGCAAATGTAGGCATATACTGAGACTGGTGTTTATATTAAGATCGCAACCTTGATTAAAATAAGAATAACAAGTGTTCACTTAAACGAGGATGGAATGTCGTCGCAATATCTTAGACAAAGCACTTTGAATTTGCAAAAATGTTTTTGTTTTTCTAGCAACACAAGATTTGTTATTCTTAATACGGGGAAGCGCTCATTTTTTCTGTTCTTAAATTTGTTTCTATAACAAGGTACTACGATTGTATGTATTGCCAGAACAATTTCGTTTTTTATACCCATGCGTTTCTTCCCCGTGGAGTAATTATTTCTTTGTTAGTACCACCTCGTTATGTGGTATGCAAGACAGGTTTTCTTAGCTACTTTCCACGACATAATGTTTATCTATCGCAATTAACATTTTTATGCAGTCAACATTCAAACAATTTATTCTGATGATCTTATTTTTATGCAAGAAGTAATTACGGAGAATGCACGAAGACATTCTGACTTATACGAAATATGTTTCAGGAGAATTCCCAAGTTTAAATTGCCTAATTCTAAATGAAAAATTGAACACCAGAGATTTGAGATTTTTCTTTGTCATAATCTGGTCTAAATCGATGTGAACTTAAATATTTTTTATCAAGTCCAATTTCCTGTCAAACTCATACAGATTCTTTTAACAGAGTATAGGGAATATTACTTAGTAGCTGACCACCTGAAAGTCATCAATGAATACCAAATTGTAATTTATTCCCACATCTTTTAAAGTCAATTGCAATTTCCTTGTTCAAAAACGCGAAGCAGAGATAAAAGCCAATTGGAAATCGTTAATATTTCATTTTAGGTCAGAATAAATATTTGCTTCTGTTTGATATAAATTAATATTTTCGAAGCTTCAAATTATGGCGTAAGTATAAGTCTTCCATCCATGATTACTTAGATGTTCCTGTGTACTTCGTTCCATACTGTTTGCTGGCGTTTTTTTGAGCTGACCTCTGAAGTTGGCATTTGAAATGAGAAGATGAACATATTTACAAAATTTGTCAAAGTTCACAAAGCTTTACAAGTAGACGGCAAACTGATTACAATCAGCTTTTAGTTAATAGAATCTTGCGAAAATCTAAGAAAAATGGAACTGGTACAACCTTGTCAACACCATGCTGACGCAAAGGTCAAAATGTGACAAAACACGTCGA
>JAQBSW010010563.1:0-23690 GCA_029291075.1 Eudiplozoon nipponicum | reverse complement strand
TAATATATATACAGAGTCTGTAAAGGATATTAACACTATGGCTATTGTGTAAGAGTCCGATACCAACATTATTGTACCGAAAAGGTACATGGTACTAACACTATGGTTTCCGAGTCGGTACATGATACCAACCTTATGGATATCAATTTATGTTACTCCAGTAAATCCATACACTCTGGCCTTGATCGATATCAATTATCACATTTCGCGGTAAGCATGACATCATTCAATTCAATATATTACAGATTGTAACCTTGATAAAAGTAATGTAAATAATGTATGTGGGGTGCATTATTTTAGAAAAATCCAAATAGTTTATTCAACAAGTCTATTTTATTTCGTTTAAAGGATGACTAAATATTTTAAATGCAAAATATTTGTATCGTGACAAATATTTTGTAAACAATAATCTTATCTCATAGTACTGTTTGTTGCGAAGAACTAATATATATGCAAGTATGTATTAGGTTTTGCGAACCTAGTAACAAATTAGTTCAGTTGTGACCAGAAAGATAAACCAAAGGTAGCATGAACGGAAAGTATAATCTCATGCACATTCGTTTCGTGCTTACTGGCGACTCATCAGTAGGAGCCGGTATTACGCCCTTTAACGACTATATATTTGGTCGAAGAATGTGGAATAATAGGACAGTACAATCTCCTAGACGAATTTGTAGACCTGCAGTAGAATGGCTAACATCATATAAAGTCTACGACAATGCGACTTCAACGCTAACTCACACTATATAATATATCGAGTCGGTAAAGGATACTAACACTATGGCTATTGTGTTAGTAACCGATACCAACATTATTGTACCGAAAAAGTACATGGTACCAACATGATGGATATCAATTTATGCTATAGTTCACCGAAATGGAGAATTACAACAATTTCTGAACACCTGTTATTCCAGTAAATCCATAAACTCTGGCCTTGATCGATATCAATTATCACATTTCGCGGTAAGCATGACATCATTCAATTCAATATATTACAGTTAAATACTGTTTGTTGCGAAGAGGTAATATATATGCAAGTATGTATTAGGTTTTGCGAACCTAGTAACAAATTAGTTCAGTTGTGACCAGAAGGATAAACCAAAAGCAGCATGAACGGAAAGTATAATCTCATGCACATTCGTTTCGTGCTTACTGGCGACTCATCAGTAGGAGCCGGTATTTCGCCCTTTAACCACTATATATTTGGGTGAAGACGAAACGAATGTGCATGAGATTATACTTTCCGTTCATGCTGCCTTTGGTTTATCCGTCTGGTCACAACTGAACTAATTTGTTACTAGGTTCGGAACACCTAATACATACTTGAATTATCTTATCTGGTAAAGTTAATATTCTATCTTACAAACGAAGCTGCTTATTCTCAAAATGTAGAGTATAGTCAGACGTTATAACTTATTAATTCATCGCACCCTTCTCGATCTTTTATTTATGGTTGAGAAAACTGGCTTGTTGACAATCGCCAGCATAAACCCAGTTACCATGAAGTTAATTGTAAATCGGTCATATTGATTTTAATGTTTCGCATTAATCATTGATAATATGCGACTAAATTCGGTCATAAATCCATCCTGACCTTAATACTATCACTGACATCGCTAGTTGAAATTTATAAACAACTGAAATATCATTCAATTTTGTACCAAATTTGAATTTGAATACATAAGTTTATATTGCTTAAGTGCCTGACAAATGTCATCGTCACCAAGGTAAGCTATACAAAAGTAATTGATGCTTCCTTGCCATGTTACTATGCGAAAAAAGAAAAACAAGTAAAAGAAATACAAATGTAAATGTAAAGCAATTAATAATAATAACAGTAATAGTAAAAGTAATAATTAAATATATATATATATATATATATATATTAAAGTAAATTGATTTACGAAGATAAGGTTCTAGTTTGGATAGGGATATTTATATAAATAACACACAGATATAAGGCAGCCTAGAGATTTACATATCCCTAGTATGGTAAAATTAGCTTTAAGGCAAGGGGACATCGGTAATGCAGCTTCCTTGAGGTTTTATTGTATCGTATCCTATGCCCGATCGAACCTCGCAGATAACTTTGTCCAGCTAAAAAAAAGAAAGTTAAGATGATTTTACCAGAAATCTGCAAAAAAATCAGCAATAAGCCCAACTCCATGCCATATCACGCATGGTTTACAACCGAGAACTACGATGCGCTGTTGAACCCCAACTTGGGAGACAAACGAGTCTTGCACTAGTCTATTTAACTATAGTTGATTTAAGCCGTTTCTGGCATGATGACATTTGTCCGCCTTGTTCGTTAAGCCAATCTAGTACTAGCTATTCAAAAGTAAAACACGACCGAGACGGCGCAGTTGATGAAGCCTAATTGTTTTGTCTAACGAGGAGCACTTGTTGACCGATTCAAAAATACATCTACGGATGTCACTGATGCTTCTTAAACAAATGTGAAAGAATACCTTTAATCAGCAAAAATCTTCAACACTAAAGATCAAAGTTTCACTAGCGTATGATAAAACTGCAGAAACACATGCATCGGGCACATGACATTAAAGACAAAATGATATACCCGTGTACATCCATAACCATCGCGGTTCTCCTATTCATTCCATTACTCATATTATCTGAGTTATTCCTAAACTTACCAAGAAATGTAAACCTGTCAACAATGGCCAAATATGCGCTTTGCAGCCGCAAAGTCGAAGTGAGCGATGGGTGGTCCTGTAGGAGTAACATTAAATTTAAGGGCGAGAACTTACAATCGAAAGACGGAACGACAGCTGCTAATCTATTCAAGGTGGCCTGGCAGAATCTCGGTTGTCGAATAATATAAGTATCGTCCGCATGAGCAAGATCGATTAATCCACCGCCGGCAACAGTGGAATTTATGGGAGAGTATTGTTCATAACGGAAATGGAGAAAGTGAACAACCTTCACGAACACCACGACTTGTAATAAAGTTTTGTAAGAATTCACTGTAGACTTCAACGCCATTGGAAATGCTTTTGTAGAGCTCGTACATTACTTTCAAATTTAGCTGGCATACAACTCTTCGACAGTATATCGAATATTACAGTGATAAAATGGCATATATATATATATATATATATATATATATATATATATATATATATATATATATACCGTTTGTATAATAGTAACTCTGTCACTTTACAGTAAGTAGCACACAATATCAAACAATGCATAATATACACATTGAATTAAATTCATATAACAAATTAATTATATATATATATATATATATATATATATATATATATATATATATATATATATATATATATATATATATATATGGAAAGCAGTAAGAAGCTGCGAACAATAATCCTGAGGTTTTATTTGGGTAGACGAATTCCAATAATGCTTGTACTTATATCACAATTGATCTTTAAACTTCACTGTTTTAAAAATATTTATGAATTCTCTAACTTGATGAAATAGGTTGAAGGTTCAGAGTTCAATAGCGCTTCGCGAGAATCACATACTCGAGAAGGACAACATGGATTCCCTGTCAGGATGAGGTTTTGAAGACAATATTTAATTTATCTTAAGCTAAGTTCTTGAAAAGTGGGATATAAATCGCCGTCCCGCAATAGCCGTATTCCAGACTTCAGGTGTGTATCTGACTCGTTTGATCGCAATGTTCTATGTGATATTTTACTACTTTACTTTATTGCGGCTGACTCCTTTTGGAGGATAAGCCGGCTCCATTGATTTCATGGAGTTTCTTGGGAATTTGGTACAAGTGGTGTCCCCTCACCACTCGATATGTGTGTGATATTTTGTCGAAAAGTGGAGTTCCCACCTAATTTTAAAATATTATACTCGTTCTCTACACAAATAATTTTGAAAATATTAAGATCTACAACGAATTAACACACAAATTTACTACGAGCAGTGGTGTTCGTCAAGGCTGTACGCTTTTCCCATGTTGCTTAATTTTGCAATAGATGCAATAATGAACAACGCTATTCTATACGTTCAAGATACAGGTGTCGAAGTTCTCTTGGTTGGTAGGTTAGTCCATATTCACTATGCAGATGATATCGTTTTATTATTCGACAATCTAGATTCTGCTCACGCCGCCTTGGATAGATAATCAGTATGGAACTCACCCGTTCTAAATGAACACTCACCACTAACTCCAACTTTCCGACCACAGAGTGAAGATCTGGATATAATTATCAAATCTACATACCCTGGCAGCTCTATCAATAACAAAGGCAATGTCCGACGAGGTGAGTACGAGAATGGCGAAAGCTAGAGTATCTTTCTCCAACCGTCGCCATTAATGGAGAAACACGATCTTTCACAATGCCTTAAACGTCGTGTTTGCAATGTATCTCTGCGCGCAGGTTTATTATACGCAAGTGAGATTTGGCCCATAAGAGTTGACGAATTTAAACACTTACAGGCATTCGACCACTATTGACTAAGAAGCATAGTAATTGTAGGTTACCAACGACGAATAACAAATGCTTATATTCGTAAACGTATGTCTGAATCGGCCAACAAGTGAACCCTATTATAAAAACAAATGAATCTCCATCAACTGCATGATCTCGGTCACGTTTTGCGTAAGCCAACAAGTCCATTGCCCATTAGAGCATTATTCTCTCACCTAGCCTTAGATTGGCGTAAGAAACAAAGTTGGCAGATTTTAAGTGGCATAATCAATTAAAATCAACTACATTAAAATTAGGAAGTATAGGACCCACCCGTCTACCACAGTGGGGTCCACATGCGTACCAATGATCTCGGTTTGAAATGCTGCGCTATATGGCATCGAGTCGAGCTCAATGGCGATTTTGTTGCCGATTTCTAGTAGAATCATGATTGTGACTTTCTTTTATTAATTGAGCAACGTTTGCAGCGAGGTTTGGTTGTATTTATGACGTGCTATGATGAAAAACACAAGGAAGCTCTATTTCGGATATTGTATTGCTTTAAAGCCGAATTGGCCATGATAGCGCTGTGTTATCTAGGTAAATATCATTACAGTAACAAGATCCTCGCTCTCATAAATCTCACTAATAATTTAAGCCTAACTTGTTTTCGTTATTTATAAAAAAAATTCTATTTTTTTGTTATTTTTTTATGGTTCTATGGAAGTGAAGCATTAATTAATAATGTGGTTTTGATTAGTGTGAATGGTAATTATGATGATGACGACGACAATAACGATAATTGATGATTGCTTTTAGATTCCGCTCTTGTTTACAGAACGTCTAAAAAAATTGTTAGGCTACAAATTCAAATTTATCATGCATGGCAATGCAATGCTGCCACATGTAATTTAGTCACATACCACTTCACAAAGTAGCGTGGTGTCTGTTCTATAATAACAGATTGGGGGGTGGCTATTTAAAACTTTAGGTCTAAAGATATGCCATATGGGCTAAACCTTAACGAAAGGCTAACCAAGAAACATTAGTAGGTATATAACCGAAGATTGTTTAGCGTGCGGCAGGGTAGGTCAGTGTTCAAAGCAACCGACTGCGAAGCAGACATGCTCAGGTTCGAGCCCTGTCAGAGGAAAATTGTGGACCGCATTTGAAGAATTCCTATTAAGGAAGAAACCGGTCTACTGGATGAAGCGCCTCGTCTACATTACACGATACTTAATTTTTTTTCTTAGTTTGGCAGAGTTAGTTGCGAGGTTTAGAGGCATTGACGACAGGATTCGGTGAAAACTGCAAGGAAGCTGTACCGCGGATTTTGCCTCGTATTGAAGCTGACTTGGGCATAACGGTGTTGTGCAGCGGTTTAGTTTGCCTCACTTCTGCGATATCTAGGTAAATATACGCATAGAAACAGGATCCTCCTTGTTATAAATCTCTCTCCTTTAATAATTTATGTCATATTATTTTTTTCATCATTATCACTTTAAATTTTTTCTTTTTTCCTTAGGTTTATATTGCAGTGATACATTAGTTATTGGCTTTTGTATTTCTGTGCATGATGCTGTAATTGGGTCTTTAGAGAAAATCGATGATAGGTTGCCTGGCGTTCGGTAATAAAAAAACAGAGTTCAAAACATTGAATCTACGGGAATTGCATCCGCGGGTTGTCGCTTTGCACTATAGGATTCGCAAAGATCCAATTGATCCCCATTTCAAAGTAAGCATCAATTTTGGTTTCTTTTTGGTTGGGTGCGGATTTTTCCCTCTCTTCCAAAGGCCTCAACATCGTTCATACTAACCACTGGAGATGAGGTACGATCTAATCTTCGTTCGGAGACTCAACATATGGAGCTCGCACTGCGCAAACATTCAAAAGAATTCAATAATTTTTCTTTTAGTTTCTACAACATTTTTAAAATAGAGTTTAATAATTTATACGATAAAACAATCACTGATTGCGCGGAAAGTGATAATTGTTTAAATAAAGTTTGCGAGTTTGATATGAACACCAACATTGTTTTCCTTATATATGCATTGCGGTTTGATTCTCTCTAGTCAGTTTACCATCGTGGTCTAAAGATTATCATAGGTCGAAATTCATCAGTATGTATCACTGAACGTAGTTTAGCTATGTTCTGCGACTAACTGAATACAAAAAGGATTGGTGTTTATATCAAGATAGAAAACCTGAATTTAAGACTTATCACCTCCCGCGCAATCAATGATTTTTTAATTATATAACTTATACGCCATGTCCGCGACAAATTATATTTAGTTCTTGAAGAGTTCACAATAAGAACGAAACAGGTCTACTGGATGAATTGTCTTTTCTACAATATACGATGCTTAGTTTATACTGACACATGTGCACAAAAAGGAATTGGTGAAAATGTCAAAAGCGCAACCCAGTAAACAAAAATAATTAAATATTCGCAGTGATAGAATAAGAACGCTATTTATATTGTCTGCCAATTAAAGAATTTTGTTAATTTTGCGGATATTTCAATTCCAGCTTTTGTGTGTCAATATCAAGGCAGAAAATAATCATTCTTACACAGCTTTAACCATAAAAGGGCCTATTGCTACGCTATTTTGTTTGTTGAGTGAGATCTATTGACCGAGTCAGTACAGTATCCCGTGCTCGGAACACGTGCCCTATCTGCATTGCTTACATTGTAATTTTGTGTGGCAAGATGCCGTCCGTGATGTTGGTACAACGAGTTACAACAAAAAGATTGGAAAGTCCGGTGTTAAGTAGTTTTACTATATTATAACTTTCCGATAACGTGGATAGTCAACTTGAATAAATCTGAAATAATTTGAACGAGGAAGGTGTATGCATTTCAAGATGCGTTACTCGTTTACCTGTACGAAAATTAAAAAAAATGAATTTTACAGAGCAAAAATCTCAAGTATATTGTGTTTAAACAAACAAATAGAACAAATATATATATATATATATATATATATATATATAGACTATATTGAATATTAAAATTAAGAAGTATAATAAAACAGTAAACAATGTCGAAAAATTGTGTGCAATTATGAACAAAGCTTTATTTGAAACAAAAACAAGTCCATGAGCTCTGAAAAATAAGATGTAGATGAAAGAATAAATGAAGAATAATTCTGTTAATCTATTTTCGAGGAAAAAACTTTCATCCAGTCGTCAATTATTTGACACATGGCACTAACATTTCAACATATCAATATGAATTTCACAAATTTGAAAAGAGAAAACCGTCTTTTTCAACTTGGGCACAATTTAAAAAAATTATACTGAGCTTTATTCTTTAGAATTCAAAATTACATTATAATAAAAAGCAAGCATTTTTTAATATACTGGAAAAGTGTAGGCTCTTCGCAAAAACCGGACAAAGCTTATATTGGAATCAATATTGCATAACCATTTTAGTTCCAAGAAGCGTACCTTGAAAGACAACGCATTAAGGCGAAGTGGATGGATTGCCTTAAAAAACTAAACATTATTGAATTTAGAATATAGTTCGCATCAACTTGATTCATTCAGGTGGATTGCAAGGCCATAATATATGAAGTTTTCAAAAAAGTAGTTTATACTTATAATGGATAACAGCGAGCTGATAAAATTCACAAAAATGCAGATAAAGTTATACGTTTTCGTCAGCATCCTTGTAAACAAAAACGACTGTAGCGCGATCCTTTGAGATAAATAAAAACAAACTCATTTTTTGCCATACTTTGTGAGCAAGTCTTCGCATATTTTGGCCAGTTCCAGATTTTCCCGATTCTAAAATAAATATGTTCAATTTCAAAACATACAGATTAGGATATGAAAACAGTTGAACCAAATAATAAAAATCGTACAACACAGTTAGTAATTTAAAATAACCAGCTTGCAAGTTGTACACAAATTTGTCTTCTACCAGATTTACCAGAAGGAATATAGCCGTTAAGCGTGTAGCTTAGAAAGCAAATAATATATTTTTGGAAGGAAATTCATTCACTGGAACAAGGTGTTGTCCAATATGAATAAATCGTCAGAAGACGCCAGGAGTGTAAGTGTGGCTTGAACCATGTGTATATAAAATAGGACACATAGTCCGCATAAGACCATTAGAATTGTAATGCACATAAACACACACACACACACACACACACACACACAAGAATATTCAGGTTACGTGCACAGCGAATTTTAGAAGATTATAGTAAAAAAGGTAGAGTTAGCCAGGCCTCTTAACTGGAATTTGTTTCTGGTAGACCTATGATAAAATCGCCCAAGCTTATCTTGATAGGCGAGATAATAGCGTGGTATGATGAGGTGAACTCTCAGAGAATTAACAGTGTACGACCTCAACGATTTCAGCCACCTATCGGGGCCGCTACGGTAGCATGGCGATCAGTACGTGTAGGCGGTGTTCTCAGACAGTTCTCCGATAAGTATTGTGTCCGTTCAAGTTAGCTGGGTTTCTAGCGCTGACTCCAAAACTGTTCATTATAACAGTGTTATTTAATTAATGGATAATTCTGATATTATTATACTTATTTGTGCAAATAGCATCCGGAGTATCTCAACTCAGGAAGACACCAAACTAACAATAAAACTTATGACCATATTTATTTATTATTTACAAATAAAAGAGTTGCGTCTTTAATAAACCAAATTTCAATAACATAATTTTATATATCACCACTGTTCATCATCATTATAATAATAATAATACTAATACATATATTACACAATAATAACCATCCTCATCATGCTATCCACAGTTACAATCGCCGCGTGCGTCTAGATAATTTTATGCTGATAAACTTCGCTGTATATGCAGTAGTATTAGTGTAATCGATCTAAAGGCATCGATAGAAACAATACGACACTTAGTGTTTCCTACTTATGTGTGAATAGGAAGTATTGTAGGACGACAGGATAGAAAACTTTACACCTGATTAATGCGTTCGGACGCTTACTCTTACAACTGGCCGACAAAAAAGAAAATGAATCAGTTCACAAAATAGTCCAGGTGGTGGCAGATATAGTCTGTCGTCATCTATCTCAGCAGCATAATGATGGATTCATAAATTTAATGTAATGTACCAGTTTTAACATGAAAATAAACTGCCAAGTAAGAACGAAACCACGATCTAGTAAATAACTTGTCCTATGAACTAAGACACTTTGAAATACCAGCCTCAATCAGTTTTCTTCGTGGCCAATTTTCTGTTAATCAACACGAACACGGGAAAGAGCATTCTTTTAATAGAACAAATATGATGGTCTAAAGGAGACCCAAAAGAAAAGACTATGATCAAACTCAAATTGGCAAAGTATGTTATATAACAGTGGTGACTAACGATTCGGCAGGCTATTGAAGGGTTGTGGAGTGCGGGCGTCATACTGAAGCATGTCACGATTTATGATCGTGGGTTGTCTCGCTTTGCACCAACAGTTTCGCAAAGATCCGATTGATTCCCAATTTCAAGTACACAATGAGGTCGTCTTCGTTGTGGATGGTTGCTGATTCGACCTCCGAAGGCTTCAACATCGTTCGTAACAGAACTGTTTTGGAACGAGGTTACCACATTTGCTTAAATCTGCTATTGTGAGCATTGTACTGTGTGTGTGTGTGTGTGTACGCGTACGATTCCAGCCTTGATGATGATAAGGGAAATTGCCAGTCAACGAATTTCAGATCGTACATTATTTCCAGTGGTTAGCATTAACGATGTTGAAGCCTTCGGAGGAAGGGGAAGAATCAGCACCCAGCCTAAACAAAGAAGAACTCAATGCGTATTTGGAAATGGTCATCAATCAGTCTGATGGTTGCGAAACTGTTAATGCAAAGCAACAACCCACGATCACAAATCGTGATACTAAGTGTGTTAGCGGCTCGCGCCTCACTAGCAGTCCTGGCAAACTAAAGACGAGTTGCCCAACAAGAACTAAACTAGGGTCTTTCAAATCGATTAACTAGAAAGCCAAGATTATTTGAATCTCATACACAAGAGCCGAATCTATTTAGCTGACTCTGTCGGCCAATTATCTTAAATAAAATAGATGAGATTTAACCCCTTGCAGTTGATGATTTTAAACACATACAGACATTAAAACCACTTTTTTGAGAGGAATAGAACATGAAGGTTACCGACACTGACATCTGTAGACATATTTTTGGATCGGCCAACAAGTGCTCCTAGTTAGAAAATCAAATAAGGCTCCATCAATTTCGTTAACTCGGTCACGTTTTGCGTAGCCCTCAATTCGATTGCCCAGTAGAGCACTGTTCTCCCACTCAGCGCCAGATTGGCATACGAAACAAAGTGAGTAGATTTTGACATTCAAATTGGGTAGCATAGGATCCAAGCGTCTGCAACGATGGGGTCCACGTGCGCATCATAAATCTTGATTAGAAACCCTGCGCTATACGGCATGGAGTCGAGCTCAGTGGCGATTTGTTGCAGATTTCTAGTAGAATTATCTTAGTAATTTTGTTCTCTTAGTTGGGCAGTTAGCAGCAAGGTGAAGTTGTATTTATAACGTGATACGATGAAAGATACAATGAAGCAGTATTGCCGATTTGTCCTGTCTTAATGCTGACTTGGTTATAATAGTACTGTGTAGAGGTTTCGCTTGTCTCACTTGAATGTGTTATTTAGATAAATATACTCATAGTAGCTAGGTGCTCTCTCTCTCTCTCTCATATATCTCACTAATAATTTGTGAACCTAAATTTTTGTCGTTATTTATGAACGATTTCAAGTTTTTTGCTTATCTTCTTAGGGTTATATAGCCGTGAAGCATTATTTACTATTGGCTTCTGTATGTTTGTGCATGATGATGAAGTATTTCAGGATATATTAATCACTGTTGCATTGTCATTGAGTTACGATAATTTATGGTCGTTTATAAATTTTAGGGTTAGATACATAAACGACTAAATATCAATAGCACGAATCACTTTTTGCAAAAATATCATGTAAAATATAGCAGACGATAAAAACTACCTTGACTTATAATTTAAATGAATATCAAGTTCTTTATTGTATGTCATTTGAGTTCACCTCAAAATCGGTAACTTGCGTTAATTGATAATTATCACAAATGGAATAACGTACACGCATGGGGTGAACTCAAAAAAGGTTATGATCGTTACTGCATAAAGATTGCGCAACTGGCATTCAAATTAGGTGTAGTGCATATATATAAGTGACAAACGATAGTCAGTTGGTAATCGTACTATGATGATTATCATGAAAGCTCGAAACGCGTCAGTACGTGTGACTGACGGTAGTTTTACTATGTTTTTCGACGAATGGTTAAATACAATGGGATTGGTGTTTACTTGAATCACGCAAACTTGAATTAAAGAATTGTTGTCACCACCCGCGCAATTAATGTCCGTTCAATTGTATTACCTAATTGCATATATAATGGGATTGGTATTTATTTTTACAATGAGATGCGAATTTGGATTTTATCTCAAGCCCACAAATGTTTTCGGTATTTCTTCGTCTATAGTTTAATTTTGTCAACAAATTAACTGCGTTCATAAGCTTTCCAATTTGTGCAATTAGTGTAGTTAAACGAACATTGGTTGCACGGGCGGTGATAAATACTATTATCAAGGCTACATACATCTATCATTAAGTACATGCATTTGTCAGTATAAACTAATAAGTTTATAGTGTAGAAAAGGTAATAAATCCAGTAGATCGACTTCATCATCATTGGAAAGTTACCATGTACTGGCCAGAATTTGCCGCGGATAGGTCTCGAATATGGGCACGTCTGCTTCGGAATCTGGTTCCCTAACCTCATGTACACAAGCATTTCCTGCTAACTGGCGACTCATGAGTAGGAGCCAGTACTACGCCATATACAAATTATATTTGGTCAAGAAATGTGGGACACGCACTCGTATAGCAGATTGTACGGTCTAATTGTTCCACATTTCTCACCCAAATATATAGTGGTATAAGACGTGGTATTGGTTTCTACTGATGAGTCGCCAGTAAGCACGAAATGCATTTGTACATGAGGTTATACCTTCAGTTCAAGCTGACTTTGGTTTACCATTCCGGTCATATTCGAACTAATTTGTTACTAAGTACGCAACGCCTAATACACAGCACTTAATATGCAATAAAAAGTTAGTTCGACGATATTTGAATCAACATAATGACATAGCAAACAAGTTAATAACGAAGCACATGTGCATAAATTGATAGAGATAAGCCTGAATATCAATAAGCTGTTAAAGTAATTCTACATTTGACCCTGCATCAGTTTTTGCTGTTCAACTTGGTTAGCAGTGGACAATAATGATTGGCGGTTTTTTTTAAGAAGCCAGTCACCGTGGTATATCGAATTATTATGTTGTTAGACGACTGGTTAAAAACAATGGAATTGGTGTTTACTTCAAGCTCGCAAACTTGATTTTAGGAATATTTATGGTTATGTTATGGTAAAATTTTGCAATAGTTTAAAACATGCACATAAAATCAGATGATGCAATTTCTATAATTACTATTTATAGTGATGATTTTTGAGCCGCAAGCAAATGCGTCTTAGTTTCTATCATGACCACATTAACTGGCTACAATTATTTGTTTATTAATAATGTGTAATTTAATGCTGTGGTTGTTAAAAGAAGTGCCACGCAAAATTTAAATTCATATGAGCATAAAATTTGGAAAGCACAAACAAATCGAGTTTTAAAATTTAGAGTGATGTAGTGTACAGGCGTAGAAATAATATTACAATAGTGGTTTATTTTATTTGGAAAATTTTTCATACAAAGCGGTGCAACTAAACCACCATAATTATTTTCATCAATATCACGCTCGTAATTTATTGTCAGGTTTTAACGGGTTTACTCATCGCAACTCGTAACAACGCGAAAAAACACGACAAAAGTATATCCAGACTAAACAAGGCGGCCCGTACCAAAATAATGTCTAATGATGCACGCATTTCCGCTTAACTGTCCGTAGTGCTCGTTCAATATCCAATCGATAATAAAATCAGTCATGTATAGCTTTTAATTCGTCATCCTTGGTAATCAATTATTCAACTGTGTTGTACAGACCAGCTTTATAGCAAAGTTATGCTTCAATAAACAATTTATTTCTCAATTGACATGACTCAAATTAATAGCAAAATATAAAAATACGCACACACACACGCACACACACATATATATATATATATGTTTATATATGTATGTATGTATGTATGTGCTTTTTTCAAAGTAGACGTGAGATTGCAACTAAGCGTAAACAAATTGCACGTATTCTCGATCAAATGTGTAAGTAAATTACTTCAGCCAGTTTTATGATTGGCACCATATATCAAGCCGATGAAGTGTTTGATAAGTAGGTAAATATATTAAATATATAAAATGCAATTTGTAATGTAAGTCAATATATACAAAGAATATAAAAGCGAAACATTTAAAATAAAAACATGCATGTAGAAAAATATAAAAAAGACCGTGCAAACATTTCGACTGGCATGTACACACCTTCTATATTGAGTATTGCGCACCTAGTAACAAATTAGTTCAAATATGACCAGAAGGATAAACCAAAGACGACATGAACAGAAAGTATAACCTCGTGCACATTGGTTTCGTGCTTACTGGCGATTCATCAGTAGGAGCCGGTATTACGCCGTTTACCCACTATACATTTGGGTGTACCAAACAATTTTCCCACATTCCTCAATAAAATATATAGCGAGTAAAGAGCATAATACAGTCTCTGATCGATAAGTCATCAGTAAACACGAAACAATTGTGCACGAAATTATGCTTTCCGTTCATACTGCCTTTGGTTTATTCTTCTGGTCATATTTCAGCTAATTTGCTACTAGGTGTGCAACGCCCAATACAAAATGTGTGTAAATGCCCGTCGAAATATTTGCATGTTCTTTTTTATATTTTTTGACATACATGCTTTTATTTTAAATGTTTCGTTTATATATTCTTAGTATACATTGACTTACATTACAAATTTAATTTTATATATTTACCTACTTATCAAACATTTCATCGGCTTAATATATGGTGCCAATCATCAAATTTGCTGAAGTAATTTATTTACACGTTTAATCAGATTTGTTACTAGGTTCGTGACACACAAATGAATAATATAGACAAGTATGGCTTAATCACACCGCGAAAATTATAGACCGTTTACAAAGTTTTATAAACATGCTTTTATAATAAATCTAAGTTCCACTTTACCATATATTTCTTGATTTAAATTATTTGTACATAAAACGAATGATTGCAGTGGCAAACCATGAATCTGAAAATACGCCAATGGCTCTATTCAAGATTTATGTGATTATCAGAGAATTAACCGCAAAATCGCAAGACACAAGGAGCAGAAGAATCAGTTAAATGTTAGGTTCAACGACTGAATCTCAGTCATTAATAAAAAATAAAGAATTATCATGTAAATTTGCTTCACTAACGGGGTACATTCTTTAATAACAAACTATATATATAAAATAGTGCTAAATAATTAAGTTTGTCGATAAAAAATATGATATCCCAATCTACTTCAGAACTGATTCATATGTTAGCGGGACAGATGAATACTATAGCCAGAGTTTGGAGTACGAGGTAAACGGATATTTCGCACCCTAAATAAATATTGCGGTTTGACCCTTGTTATTTGGTTTGCTGTCGTGTTCTGATGATTACTATGGAAGGTTTGAATGTGGCCGTACGTGCGAGTGACAGCAGCTTTTCTATGCTGTGCGGCTAAATGAATAAAATATTATCGTTATTTATCTCCAGTCCGGTAGCATAAGTTACATTTTCGACGCCTTGCAAATAAATTATACTATTATCTTTGTTATTCAGGGGTAGCGCAGTAGTATGCGTGTAAAACTGAAGCAAATTGACCTCAGTTCGAGCCCTGGTCGTAAAAATTCTGGCAAGTACTTGACGAGTTACCGCTAAGGACGAAACCAGTTTACTTGATAAATTATCTTTACCACCTTAAGTAATGTTTAATTTATACGGCCAAAATAAATGGCAAAATCTTTTGCTAAAACTTTAATTCAATATTATATCCCCATGTGACACGGTGTATGTTCTATAATGAAAGATCGGAAGAAGCTAGTTGTAACTTGATGTCGACAAGATGCTAAAATTGCATGTGGCATAATGGAAGAATCACAAGACTCGGAAGAACATGTGCCCCGATTCGAGTCTCAGTTGTGGTGGGCCTGGAAAGTACTTCGTGAGTACCAAGTAAGTACAACACCGGTCTACTTGATAAATTTTATTTACCTGGAATTAAATTTAGTGCAAAACACACACGCGCACATACAAACATATATATATATATATATATATATATATATATATATATATATATATATATATATATATAATCAAGTAATTACAAGAATTTTCTCGACAGAGCACTGAACTCTGGCGCATTCGCACAACAGTTTTAAAACCGATCTACTACGCAGCAACCGAGACCAAGAGGATAGGAAATTATTAAAGAAATATTGATGCCAAAATTAATTGTCTGCAGTTTTAATCGACTTAATACTTACAACATGGCTTATGTGAGCACATACAACGCGCCACCATGCAATTTAATTTGAGATTTAAAAATACTTTAGACAGACTACCTTTTGCTGAACTGCTGATTGAAGACTATTTAGCTGAAGTTCAGATTTCCTCAGTGCCATCTGTAGTCTGACCACCTCAGTTTCTGCATTTTGCTTCGCCATTTCAGTTTCTTCAGTCACCCTTAAGATCAAATACCAAAAAAGAATAAATGGATGTCATAGATTAACCAATTTCTCAGAAAACTAGTAGCGAATAAAAGCTAAATAGTTAAAATCGTTTGTTATTTTTTCATAAATAAAATACAAACATAGTCAAGCTAGTATTTGCGCTATATGATTAACATTTTCGGTCTCAATCAATCCCAAATAAAATAATCTAATTGGTCCTAACAGTTTTTATATGTGAAAGCCAAATACCCATTAAGGGAAAGCATACAATACACTACTATAAGTTAATTAAACAAGCATTGCTTGCACGGGTGGTGATAACAAATTTTTAAGTCAAGTTTGCGAGTTTGAAATAAAGGATAATCCCATTTCACCTAACCAGTCACATAACATAGCAAAACTACTGGCTTGTCATTTTGTTTGACTAATTAAATACAATAAGATTGGTACTTGCTTGAAGCTCGCAAACTTGATTTAAAGAATGCATCACTGCCACAAAACCACGAGAAAAATAGAAGACCTAAAAGTAATGAAAATAACAACAGTAATAGGCAAAATTATTAGTTTAAAACACAAAATGTTAAAATCGACTGATTTCTGAAACAGTCGATCAATATCTAATGGAGATACCTACTTAGGTAACAAACGGAAAAGAATCAACATGTAGCTTTACACAACCCGATCAATACCAAGTAAACTTTAAAGCAAGGCAGTTAACTGTGATTAAACAAGAAAAGAAAGTTAAAGATGATTCTAATCGCCAAGGAACGCGATTCAATGCCATTTCGCGCAGGGTTTCCAATCAAGATCAATGGTGTAAACTTTGACCCCGTACTAGTAGCCGAACTGGTCTCACACTATCCAATTTGATTGTGGCTGATTTTGTCAGTTTATTCCATATCAAATTCTGTCTACCAGGGTTCTTAAGCTAATTTGGAACTAGTTGAGATAACAAAGTTCCACTGGGCCATGACCGGAAGGCATACACAAACAAAACCGCACCGGTGCACTTGATAGAACCTCATTTGCTTGTATGACGAGAAGCAATTGTTGATTGATGAAAAATACGTCTACGGTTATCAGTGTTTCTTATTTTTGTTGGTAGCCTATATGGGCTGTTTTTCAAATAACGGTGGTCTAAAGGAATAAGTTTCACTAGCGTACAATGAAACTTCACGGATAGATGCAATGCACACATGCCCTTTAAGAATGCGACACCCGCATTTCTCCATAAATGCCGAAGTTTTCAAGAAGTTACTATAGTTTTTGCGATTCTCATATTGATACAGCTACTAAGATATGTAAATCTATCAACAACTTCATGATTCTTACCAGGAAGCCACAGAATTGAAATGAGTGATGGGTGGTTCTGTAGAAAAATCTTTTATTGAGAGGGTGTGGACTCGACACAAAAAGTCCGAAAAACTACCAATAGATTAAAGGTGGTTAGTTTGTCTGCATAGTCAGGATCCACTAATCTACCACCGGGAAAAAATTTAACGCCAAAGTCCTGAACGTATAGAAATCAAACAAAAATGGGGAAAGAGGACATCCTTGACTGACACAACTGATAGTAGCAAAATTGTTCGATTATTTATTGTAAACCTTGACTTCATGAGGCGCCACGCTTTTCGCAATGTCTCACATTTGTGCTACTCCAATGTAAACAATGCTCCGCGCAGCTACCCAACAATCGTTCACCAATATCTTTTCGTATCGAGCTAAAGTGTATCTGCTGTCTAGATGAAATTCTACGCCACATAAGCGCATAAATTCAGCATTCATACCAGCCAGCACAACGAGCTAAAGTGTGTCTGCTGCCTAGATGAAATTCTACGCCACATAAGCGCACAAATCCATCATTCATACCATCCAGCACAACGAGCTAAAGTGTGTCTGCTGCCTAGATGAAATTCTACGCCACATAAGCGCACAAATTCAGCATTCATACCAGCCAGCACAACGAGCTAAAGTGTGTCTGCTGCCTAGATGAAATTCTACGCCACATAAACGCATAAATTCAGCATTCATACCATCCAGCACAACGAGCTAAAGTGTGTCTGCTGCCTAGATGAAATTCTACGCCACATAAGCGCACAAATTCATCATTCATACCATCCAGCACAACGAGCTAAAGTGTGTCGCTTTGCTTAGATGAAATTCTACGCCACATAAGCGCACAAACAGCATTCATACCAGCCAGCACAACGAGCTAAAGTGTGTCTGCTGCCTAGATGAAATTCTACGCCACATAAGCGCACAAATTCATCATTCATACCATCCAGCACAACGAGGTAAATTGTGTCTGCTGCCTAGATGAAATTCTACGCCACATAAGCGCACAAATTCAGCATTCATACCAGCCAGCACAACGAGCTAAAGTGTGTCTGCTGTCTAGATGAAATTCTACGCCACATAAGCGCACAAATTCAGCATTCATACCACCCAGCACAACGAGCTAAATTGTGTCTGCTGCCTAGATGAAATTCTACGCCACATAAGCGCACAAATTCAGCATTCATACCACCCAGCACAACGAGCTAAATTGTGTCTGCTGCCTAGATGAAATTCTACGCCACATAAGCGCACAAATTCAGCATTCATACCACCCAGCACTACGAGCTAAAGTGTATCTGCTGCCAGGATGAAATTCTACGCCACATAAGCGCACAAATTCAGCATTTCTACCACCCAGCACTACGAATATATCTGAACTTTCTGATCTTCTTAGTAAAGAACCTAGATCGGAGTATATGCGAATAAAATGAAAAGGGTATGTTGATTAGGGTTTAATAAATACTATTTTACTTGAAATATTTTCGATATTTAGCAATCTACTATTTTTCCAAGGACTTAAATGTAGATTATACTAAGTTTCGGTCTGACGACCGGCAGACACTAGCTAGTGTTCAGCAATGGTTGAACAAACCTTACTAGGTTTCCTGTATAAATTTTATGTTCAACCCTTAGTATTCATTTGAAATGTAAGTTGAGAAATAAATCATGTGGAAATATACATTAATCATAAAGCAGGTAAAAACAACACAGTTAAGAAAGGTCATTTTCTTTTCGCCAAAACTTGACTGTAAAATCTGGTACTCTAGTCTCTTTTTTGAAAGGAAGGTGGATAAAGTTGGATTAAACACACATAATACGTGATAAACAGGAAGTTGGAAACTTAAATGCAGGGAAACACGCGTTTACACACACATAAACACATACACACACGCACATACAAAATTACCAGTTTTTATTCAGGACATGCAGGAAATTCTAACCACTGAGCCACCCTTCCGCACACGACACGACAAACTATTTTCAGTTATATGCTAACTAATGTAACTTGGTTAGTCTATTTTTCCTTTAGGTAGAGCTCATATGGCATCCATTTAGACCCAACGTTCCAACTAATCATCCAAAATCCGTCATTACTGAGCAGACACCACACTACATAGGGAAGTGGTATTGAAATGCACATTTATGTAATAAAACGAAAATTGGATGCACGGATGGTGATAACAATTATTATAATCAAGGTTGCGGTCTTGATATAAACACCTGACACATTAATTACCTGCATATATCAGTATAAACTAAGAATTGTATAGTGTAGAAAAGGAGGAAATTCATCCAGTAGACCGGTTTCGTCCTTATTGGGAACTTATCATGTACTGGCCAGAAATTGCCGCGGACAGGGCTCAAACCTGGACATGCCTGCTCCGGAATCTGGTGCACTAACTACTGAGCCACCCTATTGCACACTACACTACACAGTTTTCAGTTATATACTAACTAATGTAACTTGGTTAGTCTATTTTTCCTTTAGGCGGAGCTCATATGGTATCCATTTAGATCCAAAGTTACAACTAACCATCCCAAATTTGTCATTACTGAACAGGCACCACACTACATGGGGAAGTGGTATTGAAATGAACATTTATATAATTAAATTCATAGTTTATACTGAAATATATAAGTAATTAATGGGCCAGGTGCTTATATCAAGACAGCAACCTTGATTATAATAATTGTTATCACCGCCCGCGCAACCAATGTTCGTTTAATTATATAAATATTCATTTCGCTACCACATCCCCATGTAGTGTGGTGTCTGTTCAGTAATGACAGATTTGGGATGGACATGGTATGGTGTTGACATCAATAGACCGCACAAGGTAGCTGCACATTGGAAAAGTTTTCCTCAGGTAGCCTAGTTCTACTTCGTTCATTGCGGGATTTTCGGCACACCGCTGTTGTAGTAGACGTAATGTTCAGCAAACATGGGTTTTCTGTGTGTTGCCAGTATCGCGAGTAAATACAGGTAAAACAGAAAATTAGACTAGCTATCATTCACTTTATCAAATGAAAACATGGAATAGATTAAAAATTGTGCTTTAAAGTATTCATAAAATTAACTAGGCATCATAAAAAATTAGCAACTCTAAATTATTCAATGTGTTTCCTCTTCGTAAAAGCATATTGAAGTTTATATGTTGAACATTGAATTATATTAGGTCTAGACTACAAGAAGCATAGAAGTGATTCCTCTAAAGCAAGATAAACTATAGCGAATTATTCACTACTACTATAAGTAAACCGTAACGTCATGTTAAAATAATATTTGGAGGCGGATCCATGACATGATTTATTTTCTGTGAGATAAGTTAATATTTTTCAATAATAAAGAGTTTCCTGATTAATACGAAGCTGAAAAAGATCTAATAAATATGAGGAAAATAACGAACTGGAAGGAAAATGTCATTCATGGCTAGTCAAAATAAAAAACAAGTAAAACCGAGGTTATACTTTGCGTTCATGCTGACTTTGGTTTATCCTTCTGGTCATATTTGAACTAATTTGTTGCAAGGTGCGCAACACTTAATACACAATTACATAAATATTAGTTTTCCGCAACAAACAGTAACTAAATGAAATATATTTAATTGAGCGATGTCATGATTACCGCGAAAAGTGATAATTGATATCGATCATGTTTGGAGAGTATGGATTTTCTGTAGTAACCGGTGTTCAGTAATAGTTGTAAATTTCAATTTTAGTTAAATTTAGCATATCTTGAAATCCATTGTGTTGTTACCCTGGACCGACTCCGCTACCATAGTGTTGGTACTATATACCGACTCGGAAACAAGTGTTGGTACTTGTTCAGCCTAGGAAACCAAAGTTGACACCTTTGGCAGGCTCGATATATATTGTATATAGTTAGTTGTCTTTGAAGTTCCACTGGAAAAGACTTTATATGACGTTAGCTACATTGTTACTGGTATACACATACCTAAAGGAGACTATACCGTCCAATACCGGCTCCTACTTATGAGTCACCAGTAAGCAAGAAACGAATGTACACATGAGAATATACCTTGCGTTCATGTTGACTTTGGTTGACCGTTCTGGTCCTATTTTAACAATTTTTTTATAGGTGCACAACATATATATTTATTCCCGCTTTCATATTATCTGTTCCAAACTTTTACATAATTTTTTTTCTCCTGCGAAATTTAAATAAGCTATATATTTTAAGTTAGTACTTGTATATAGTCATCTCCATTTCTCTTTATTTATCGTCTTCGCTCTATGCCATCTTCTTTCTTACTTTAGCTATAAATGTGTGAGTTTATGAAACATTATATTTTAGACTAAATTCCTTTAATCTCATCAAGATATCTTACAGTTTTATTATTTTCATTGCTCCTTCTCTCCATTGAAATTCACAATCTGCGATTTCTTAAAACAATTTTTTTAATTAGAGGTAACATAAATTTAGCCTATTAGCGACATATTAACAAGTGAAATGAACTCACGAGTTATTGAACTGTAGCAGTTTATGCACGGAAAACTTACAGAACAATTAACAGAACTAACATAATTTGAACTATAATGATTTAAAAACAACAGAAGTCATAAAGAACTAAAATACAGAAAACGAAGATTATATTGTACTAGTGAACTGTAAATAAAGTTATGCTTAACCGCTAGTCATACTCATTTGTGAAAGGCAAATCTGTACAGTAGGGTCAAAGTTAACATAATTAAAGAGCGACATCCAACAAAAGCTGTCTTCCTACACTTCAAGAATGCAATTGAATCAGCTGATCGCTATGTTCTACTTGATATTCGGTCAAAAAGTGGTATGCCCACCAAATCTAAAAATATTATACGCGCTGAAAGCAAAGACACTTTTTATCGCGTTATGGCCCACAAAGAATAAGTTTTGTAATAGTTTGTATTATAGACAGTAATATTGAATATGCTCAGGGCGGAAAATTATTCACTCTTAAATATGCCGACGGTATTGTATTATAATTCGACAGCCTAAGATTACGCAACATATAGATTGATTAGCAGTTGCCATTCCGTCTTTCGGTATGAAATTCGAACTCTATAGATGTAAAATACTTTCACAGGATCGCCCACCAGTCACAGAAACTCCGCGGTATAAAGTGAAAATGTGAACGTAATTGACTGACTAGGTGAGTATGAAAACCGCGAAAGCTAGAGTAACATTATTCAACCTTCACGATTTATGGACAAATACCAGTATCTCACCCTGCTTTTAAGGTCGTGCGTACAATCTATCGGTATCTACAGGTTTATAATATTCTAGTGAGACTTGACCCTTTAGAGCTGATGATTTCAGATGCTTACATGCATTCGATGAACGATGTTTAAGAAGTATAGTACAGACAGGTTATCAACAACGACTATCCAACATTGACATCCGTAAACATATTTTTGGATAGGCGAATAAGTGATCTTCGTTAGACAAAAATACTCCATCAACTGTGTCTGGTAGAACATTATTCTCTCAACTAGCGACAGATTGCCTTAATAAAAAAGGTGGACAGATTTTAAAATAGCAGAACCAGCTAAAATAAACTACATTCAGATTGGGTATCACATGACACGTACGTCTGACACGATGGGGTTCATGTGCGAATCATAATTGTCGGTTGGAAACTGCTCAATATGGAATCGAGTCGAACTCAGTGGAGATCCAGTAGAACCATCCTCATAATATCCTTTTGGAATTGGGAAGATTTAGCTGCGAGGTGTGAACGGTTTACGACGCGACACATTGAATACGAACGGAAGCTGTATTGCCAATGTCGCTTTGCCTTCATGCTTAGTTGCCATAAGGGCGTTGTGTCGAAATCAAGGTTGCATCATTTATGAGTGTTATCTAGGAATAGACGTACTCATATTAACTAGATCCTCCTCATCATCAATCATTCTCCTTTAGTAATCTTTTTGTTTAAATTATTATTTTTGGCAACAATATTATTTTTTTTAAATTATTCTAATTTGTTTTACTCATTATTTAATTTTTTTTCCGTATGGTTACATGGCAGTGGAGCATCAGTTAACAGAGGCGTTCGTATTGCTGTTGGTGACGACAACGATGATGATAATGATAACGATGATGGATACACATTGCAACTCACGATCAACATGCATGAACAGAGGCGACTTTTCGTACGTAA
>JAQBSW010010562.1:0-23694 GCA_029291075.1 Eudiplozoon nipponicum | reverse complement strand
CCTAGTAACAAATTAGTTGAAATATGACGAGAATGATAAAACAAGGACAACATGAACGGAACGTATAATCTCGTGCCTATTCGTTACATGCTAACTGAGGACTCATCAGTAGGAGCCTATACTACGCTATTTACAAACTATAGATGTGTAAACCTGCATAGTGAAACTAACTACATATAATGTAATCGAAAATGCAACTTCAAAAGCCAATTCACTATATATAATATATACACAGTGCCTGTGAAGTGAACCAACTCTATGGCTATTGTGTCTTGTTGGTGGATTTGTATTTACTATTCTATGCAAAGTATTTTTACATGGTAAAAATAGAAAAATAAAATAATGTCTCACTTCTGAGCTACATTTCAAAATTAGCTTTATTGTCTCTGACTTGCGTAAATTCCATATTACCTGCCTTCTTCGGGATAGGTGCTTCAATAAACTAAGTTATCAATGCACTTTTAACTCGTTGCCTAGTAAAGGCACCCAAAAAACTTGATTGATACTTTTTTTAATCCATAAGGAAAATTGTAAACAAAAAGACTTAAACGTTGACTAGAAAATGGTGAAAGTGCCATATGAAATTTTGCTAAAATTTTAACATAAATGTGTTAATTAATCTAGTCGCTATGAAGACTGACTTATGGTACAAACTGGATCGTTGCAGTTGTGCAAATATTGTCACAGATGCAATACAGTGTGTTCCGCAAGCATCTATCTTGACTATTTTTTTTGTTACAAACACGAATAATCAGTAATACGTTCTGTGCTTCGATTCAAATGGCGGGGCGAAAAATCACGTTTGTGGTGGCACGGAAGTGTGTGCCAGCTACTAGGGGTGTTAAGAAACCAGTTCGTTACAGACCAGGCCCTCTTGCTCGTCGAGATATTCGTCGTTACTCGAAGCCCACAGAACTTGGTCTTCGAAAACGTCCGGCGCAAAGCTTATTGCGAAAAGCAGTTGCAGAGAATCGTCGATTTGGTGTTACTGCGAGATTGTTGTCTGAGTCTAGACAGTTGACAAAACAGGTCGTGAAAGATGGACACGAAAATAGCGAAAGCGCTGCAAAACGTACAGAAGAATATTATATGCACACGATAGAACACTTAGACAACCGATTTGCGCAGTTACGACTACTCGATGCAGCAGAAAAACGGGTTGACCAAGTGGTGGGACAATCATCGGAACAGGAGCACATAATTGAGTTTGATTAATTGGCCGAAGAACAACAATTTGGTGAAAGCGGCGAAAAAAGAATCAAAAGACACCGCAACTGTTGATATGTTTCCTCTTTTAGAGATGTCGGCCAAAGCGGAAAGCATTCATTTCGCGTCAGCTGTCCACAATATTAAACATTATTTCATCAATTTACTGAGGGTAGGCAGAGTGAAGAGTTTAAAGTTTCTACAATTAAACAGAGATTGCATGCACGGTCGATGATAACAGTTATGTAAATTAAGGCTTGCGATCTTGATATAAACACCAGAACCATTATACCCAAACATTTTTAGCATAAAATAAGCATTGAGTGATGAGTTCCAAATTAGGACTGGATGAGTTGCCTTTTCTACACTAGACAATTCTTAGTTTATACTGACAAAATGTATGTAATTAATGGGTCAGGTGTTTATATCAAGCTCGCCACCTGTGCTTGATTTGTTAATTGTTTTATATTTATAGCAATGTGTGGGTCACAGACCCACAAAAGAGACATCAAATCGTGCGGCCTTTTGAGGAGAGATGTGCTATGACTTTTATTAGCGAGCGGGCTATCAGGCTGTGCGAGAACATACCCCGCAGTGGGGTATAAGTTGTACCCCTGGGGCGCAAGAGCCCCCCAAAGTTGCCCCATAGACATACTATGGTGAGGGATCGCCCATGAAACAGTGCGTTTTTCCTACTATGGTAATTTACATAGGAGTTTTGCATTGAACACAACTCTCGATCACAATATCATAGAGACATTTTACTCGGCCAACCAATCAGTCTATCAGGATCATTGTGAAGCAGTCAAGCCACGCCCTAGCAACCATTTAGGACTACCTGATCTGCGTTTTGACTAACGCAGCTTTCATTGTTCGAGTACTTTTCTTTCATCAATATATTTCGGCCTTGCTTACCGTAGGCCTTCATCAGTTGCATTTCACGAGACAAATGAAGCAAGTAAGGAAATATTTGACACTTGCCTCACGATTTGTTGTTTCATTAGCGTATATTTATTATACCATTTAACGGCATTTCTGTTATAGTTCCATGTTAAATGTACGCCTTAGTAACAAGCTCCATAGACTTCCATTGAAAAAGATAAAAATAATATCTTTGGATAGAAGTGTCATAGAAACATGAGGGCGGGCTCGTTTGACTCGGGGCAGCAAACGGCCAATCACGAATCACATTCAAGACTTCATAGCCACGCCCTAGCAACCCAAAGCATAGAGGGATATCTTCAAATCTGAATATCATAAAGGCATAGGGGTTGGTTTATATCATTCATACTGGCAAGCAGCCTTTGGAGTATCATCATTGGCAGCTGCCAGGCCACTCCCTAGCAACCAAACAGTACTCTTTGAAATAGCATAGCAACACTAGAAACCACTTCAAATACCTTAGCAGCCGCCATAGCAATCACCAAGACTACCATAGCAACCGAATAATAACACCTTAGCAACTATTATGAGTGCCCTAGAAACTGAGGGCCGAGTTTTGCCACTGAAAGCAACACTCACATTTTCTTCAGGAAATGTACATTCTAGTTTTATTCACACTAAAGGAGCACCATGAGATTCACGCACAACTTATGCAATTTGTATTAATGTGAATCGTGTATCAAATCAGACTTTATATATATAACACAGGTGTTTCATTATTAAAATGAAATTGTCTTCTTTGTAAGTAAACATAAAAAGATTGTGGAGCAAAGCAGCGAATTACAATTAATAGATGCAGTAGGAATGGGCGAATTTGTGTTTATTTACAGCCAACACATAACTTTGAATTTCGTGTTTATGTGGCAATGAAGCAAAAGTACATTGTGCAGGTGTAACGCTGTGTAGTGGTAGGGATCAAACCTGAGCACTTCTGCATTGAAATCTGTTGTTCTTATAACTGAGCCACCCTGCTGCACACATCACAAATTTTCAATTATATACTAATTATTGATTCTTGTTAAATCTTAGCTTTAGGTAGTTTAGTGGTTAGAGTACCAGATTCCGAAGAAGACCTGCCCAGGTTCGAGCCCGTCCACGGCAATTTCCAGACAGTACATGAAGAGATCTCAATAAGGACGAAACGGATCTACTGGATGAATTGCCTTTTTTACAATTTACAATGGTCAGTTCATACTGGCAAATGCATCTTTATAATTGGACTGGTGTTTATATAAACAATTTTAAACGTCTAGTTGTTTGTATTTTGTATTGTTGGTCTATTACAATTTTGATATTGTAATTTCTATCTTGCACAACATTTTGGCCAATTTTTACATTTAAAATTGTCTTGTTGTTTTCGTAATCAAAACCTTATAATAAAAAATTATTGATTTTTAAATCTTTGTATGTTTCATGCCTGAAGAGGACTTCGAAATATTTCAATTTTCCAACGCTACATGTTTCCGTGACGCTATGAATTTAAAGTATGTTTGTAGACCTTAATTAAAAGATTTCATAATTTAAGAAATGACTAGGTATGGCGCATGGTACTTGGGTATGCCACCTTGTCAGATGTTCAATGAGGATGCCATCAGCTATTACATTTTACTTGAAACTAGATTACTTTTATCATGTTTGCGGTCTTGATATAAACACCGTACCCATTATGTACGGTTTTCTCCTTATTGAGCAATCATCACGTACAGTGCAGAATTTGCCGCGGACAGGGCTCAAACCTGGGAACATGTTACGGAATCTAGTGCTATAACGACTGAGCCATCCTGTCGCAGACTACACACAATTTTAAGTTTCATACTAACTAATGTTTTTTGGTTAATCTTTCCTTTGGGTGGAGTCTATATGACATCCCTTTAGCCATGAAATTCCAAATAACCATCACGTTTGAGCTGAGTACTTGCTCCTGTTTGAAAAGTACTGGTAATAGAAATATTACTTCTTATTAAGAAGTAATACGCAGAACTCTGATATGTCTATTAACTTCGAAAGAAGTGTTTTATATGAAGCAGGTAATAAAATTGAGTCCAAACAAACGGAATGGTTTTGAGTTTATACTGTTAACAATTTATGTTTTTTATGCACACACTGCATTTAAAATTACCAGAAGCACAGACGGACACCGAAAGGCAAGGAATGCTGTCTGAACAGCTCATTGGACTGCAAACCGCACACACCACCTGCAACAACGGCGTACCCGTTCCGCGGGATAATCATTTGCCATCAGTTGCTTCAGGTGTCATGGACAATAGTAGCTAAAGCTCCAAATACGCTAATTATATTCGTTTATTGATGAGTTATTATTAAGACAGATTGAGAAACAGTTGTGTATTAGGTATTGCGCACCTAGTACTAAATTAATTCAAATATGACCAGAAGTATAAACCAAAGACAGCATGAACGGAAAGTATTATCTCATAGGCACATTCGTTTCGTGCTTAAGTTAACCAAAATTTAGAATTACAACTAGTTTTGAACACCGGTTAGTCCAACAAATCCATATCGCTGGCCAGAAATAGCTGCAATTTAACAATAATTAACTACGCGGGTGGTGGTAACAGTTCTTTAAATCAAGTTTGCGAGCTTGAAGAAAACGCCAATCCCATTTTATTTAACCAGTCGTCGGACAAAATAGCAAAACAACCGTCAGTCGCACGCACTGACGCGTTTCGACCTTCCATGATCATCATCAGAGTACGACGGCAAACCGCATTAAATATACATGGTTTAATGTATACGAGACTGCTAGAGGGGAGAGCCGCATATCTAACTTTTATTTCCATATAAATTCAATGCAGTTTGATCATCGATAGTCAGTTTGCCGGCGTACTATGATGATTATCATGGAAGGTCGAAGCGTGGCGGTAGTTTTGCTTTGTAGTCCGACGGCTGGTTCAATAAAATGGGATTGGTGTTTATTTCAAGCTCGCAAACTTGATTTAAACAATAGATGCAATTCTCAATTTTGGCGAACTTTAGCATGCATTGCAATCCATTGTGTGAGTACCATGTACTGACTCGGCAACTATAGTGCAGGTATCGGGTACTGACACAATTGTCATAATGTTGGTACATTTTACAGGCTTGGTATATATAGTGAGTTGTCGTATAGGAAATTGTACCGACCTGTTTTCCCAAATTCCTCACCAAAATATATATAGTGAGTATAGGGCGTAATACCGGCTCCTACTGATGAGTCGCCAGTAAGCACGAAACGAATGTGCACGAGATTATTCTTTCCGTTCACGTTGTCTTTATTTTATCCTTTTGGTCATATTTCATCTAATTTGTTACTAGGTGCGCAACACCCAATACAAAATTACTAACGCCTGTTTTTTACACGCCTGGTATTGGCTGTAAGTCATCTATCCACTGCATTTAATTGTGACTGGAATTCTAACTTTATAACTGATCTGGCAATCAGAACATGTGGTTTTTGCGAAAGACATCTCTTGACTCGAGAAAAAGCACAAGAAATTCAAGGCCTACACACCGCCTAATTTCGCGTTAATAAATTCGTATTCCTGAAGGCCTTCGCGATGTATTTTATTCTAGTTTCTGCAACATAAGTTGAAAATTTATACATAATACTTTTGAAATGCGAGCTTTAATAAAATTCATTGTACCCTTTTTTATGTGCAAAAACAAAGAGAAATTTTATCAGATATAAGAAAATTTTCTTTCGCATGGTCTTCTCAAATATCTACTCATGAACATATCTTTATATATAAATTGGAAAGCAAAACAAGATAGAAATATGTGAACATAGAGAGAGTGTGAAAAATAGAAACCAATCAAATTGCGTGCGTCACATCCAGTTCAAGCTCAATGCTTGTACGTGCTTCTTCTGCTTACATAAATCCGGCTGCAATTTGTTTATCCATAAGGCTTCGTATGTGGCTAGCTCCATTTTGTTTTTGCATTTAGTAATTACTTTGAATGCTACTTCTGTAGAACATAGGTGCGATGTTTCGATGATGTGTTGCGCAATAGCTGACGTGTATTCACCGATTGATTTAAAACAGGCGTTTAAGTTGCAATGTTCTCTCATTCGAGTAATTAACCGTCTGGTCGATCGGCCTACGTAAGTTGATCGACAACTTGCGCATGTTTATTGGCAAATAATATTTGATATCGACATTAACGGCTGTTTCCCTTTGATTGCTGGTAAAGGCAAGTGTGTTACCCTAAATAACACTCGTAGTTTGGCTGCATTAAATGTGCGTGTTAATGCTGTTTCAACTTTCTTTTGTGCCATTCGGGAAACTGCATCCCCCTTAAATGGGATGTTTAGGTAGACGGTTTTCTATTCTGGCCTATAGTACGTCTGTTTCTGGTTAACTCCCATTTTAATAATTGATTCAATTAATTGTCTGGGATAGCCATTAGACATTAAATCGTTAATTGCTTTATTATATTCATTTTCTTTTGAATCTTGATTAACCAACCTGTCAATTCTTGAAAAGCAACCACGAACTGTTGATAATTTATATTGAAATGGCACAAAACTTCTGTAATGCAAATACTACTTGCATAAATTATAATAGTGATAAATAAACAAGATCAGTTGATATTATTAGTTTATGATTGTTAAAAATAACTAACGTCCATATCAAGTACTTGTCGCCTAGAAATTATGACTTGTTCCCAAAGAAATAGTTTTAGACTGTCGTTTTTTGTCTAATTCGTGCTTTATAAAGTGAAAAGTTATTTATAATTCTAAAAGTAACACTATTAAGTGGAGTCAGCAATAATTATGAAATGATTAAAAAATGAACTTGCACAATAATAAAACTCATTGGAGCAGTGTCTAGTTACGAGTATTAAATTCTAAATCAGAATCTACCATATTTATTCTAGAAAGAGCTGGGCTTCATACATATTTTGATTGTATACGTGGTTGCTATTTTTAGAATTCACTAAATACCTTTGTTAAACTCACCTGCTGTCAATCACACGCACACAAACATGTATAAATTCAGATATCTGCATGTTGTCAATATTAATTATACATTGAACAATGCACCAAATGAAATTAATCACTTAAGCCGATTTGTTATCTTTGGTCACTCATCGTTTGCTGTGTTCTGGACTCGAACCGTATTAATTAATGATTGGTTTATAGTATAGTTTATATACTTGTGTCGAAAGCCACAAAATGTTTTCGCGTTTGCATAGAAATTGTGCGGCCGATTTTTATAGTCAAGTAAATATAATCTGAGTCTACTACGGGTGAGACCTCTCTCTCTCTCTCTCTCTCTATATATATATATATATATATATATATATATACTCTTTGATTATATTTATTACCATCGCATCAATGTTTTTTTTATTATTAGACGACATATCAGCATATATATATATATATATATATATATATATATATATATATATATATATATATATATATATATATGTATGTATGCTTGTATAATTAAAAACATTGATTGTGCGGGTAGATAAAATATTATAATCAAAGCTTGGTCTTTATTATAACATCTGACCTTATTAATTGCTTACATATGCCAGTATAAACTAAGAATTGTATAGTTTAGAAAAGAAAATTGCTTTATCTACACTATATAACTCTTATTTCATACTGACAAATGTAAGTAATTAATGGGCCAGGCGCTTATATCAATTCCACAACCTTGATTATAATAATATTATGTTTTGTTCTGGTCGCGCCAGTGTGGCTCAATGGTTAGAGCTCCAGATTCCGAAGCAGACGTGCCCAGGTTCGAGCCCTGTCCGCGGCAAATTCTGGCCAGTACATGATGAGTTCCCAATAAGGACGAAACCGGTCTTCTGGATGAATTGTATTTTGTACAATATACAATTCTTAGTTTATACTGACAAAATGTAAGTACTTACTGGGTCAATTGCTTATATCAAGACCGCAACCTAGATTATAATAATTGTGTATGCGTTGTTGTTTGATCCACGTTAGTCAGTTTGTTTTCTGGTGATGACTATGTAAGTTTCACACGTGTCATTACATATGACTAATAGAGTTCTCTTTATTATGCAACTACTTATGTGGGTTTGTTTTTTGTTTGTGTGTGTATGCGCGTTTACTCGACGATTGTCTTTGCATTCGTTAATGATCAGGTAATCGTGACCAGAGAGTAACAAAGTAAAAAATATGTCCCCAGTATGCTGATATTTACTTAACAAAAAATTTGCAAAATCAATTTTTCGGCATCAGCTGTTGATTTTGATAAGGACAAAATGAGAAATCTCTCTTAGTATGGTAACCCTATTCATGTGCCAATCTATCTTAATTCTAGTGAAGCTTGCCAAAATATCTTTCAAGTTTTCTATATCGATTAAGACCATTGACACTTGTGAGCTTTTTTACTTTATTTTCTTTTCCTCGGAGTCGCATTGGGCAACTAAGTTTTATTCATTTTTGTCATGTACTAGATTTAATAAACTCATACATTCTAGTCTTACATATAGTTAAATCAATTAGTTGCGGGACAATTTATAGCACTCGTAGGTAAGTAAAATCTTGATTACTTTACATTTGCAAGTGCACAGATATGTGTGTATAGGTAGTGGTGTGTGCGGTTATTGACCTGTATACATTGAGTACAGGACAATATTTATGAAGTAAAATAAATATAAATAGATCTGTCTTGAACGAGGGTATCACATTTTCCACAAGCTGTTTTCTCTGTGAGTATGGTGTCAACCATAAAGAGGGGGCTGGAAATAATGTCCTGAAATTTGTAAAAAGTGATTCAAGTAAAATTTCAGAACAACTATTTGCGATCGGCTTCAGAGTGACGAGACCAATGAGAACCCATCAAGCAAGGCGGGGGTCAATCTGTTTGCATAAAACTGTAAAGGAATAAAAATTTTTCTGGCCTACGAGTGCTATCAGTTGTCCGGCAATAGTCAATTGTAGAATCAAATTGAACAATAACAACGTTTCGCAATTAACATCATCATTTAAGCATATTAAGCATTTCCCACACGACTACCGGATGTATGGCGGTGAGAATTAAACTCGAAATCTAACGAGATGATTTCCATCGGCAATATCGATTCGAAAATTATAGTTTGACTTCAAAGTGTCGATCCTATTTTGCCTGTGCTATTTGTAGGTTGCGAGACAGTCTGTTATAATTGACTAGCGCTCACATGTTCTTCTGGTTGCAAATTTGGTTACAGGCCATAATTGTATTCTCTCTATCGATATTTTAAGAGATGCTAATTTTCCCAGCCAAATAAAGCTGATGAATTTTCTTTTCTACACTATACAATACTTAGTTTATACTGACATATGTATGTACTTCATGGGACAGAAGTATATATCAAGATCGCAAACTTGATTAAAGTAAGTTTTATCGCCGCTCGCTCAATTAATGATCGTTTAAGCAAAGCTGTAATTCACAGAAAATATTAACATTGCAAACATGTCCTCGTTCGAGGCTCTCCGCGAAAATTTATGGACAGTTTACGAAGATTGCCCAATAAGAACGTAATAGGTCTAATGGTTGAATTGCCTTTTTACATTATTAAATGCTTAGTTTATTTTGATATATATGTTTATAATGAGATCAATGTTTATATTAGGATCGAAAACTTATTCTAATTGATTTTTATCATTTTCCGCACAACCATTGTGTGTTTAATTATATGAATATTCAAGTCCATAGGTTGCATGATGTCTGTTCTATAATGACAGATGTGGGGGGGTTGGTTAGAATTTTAGATCTACAGATTAGCCACATATGCTCCACCTAAAGGAAAGGCTAACCAAGGAACATTTGTATATAACTGAAAATTGCGTGTTGCTTGCTGCAGGTTGGCTCAGTGGTTAAAACAACAGATTACGAAGCAGACGTACCCTGGATCGAGCCTTGTCGGCCTACTGGATAAATTTCCTTTTCTACACTATACAAGGCTAAAGTTGATACTGACAAATATATGGTGCTTCTATCAAGATCGCCACCTTGATTCAAATAATTAATTCATCCGGTAGATGGGTTTCGTCCTTATTGTTAACTCCTCACGTACTTTCAAGTATTTGTCGCGGACAGGACGAGCAGTTACCTCATTGTTGTATATTAGTTGTTGCACAATAATATATTAGGTTTTGCACGCCTAATAACAAAATGATTTCAAATAGGATCAGAAGGATAAACCTAAGTCAGTAAAAACGAAGGGTTCAGTCTCATGTACACATGCGTGTCATGTTTATCAGCGACTCATTAGTAGGAGCCAGTACTGCACCCTACAACCATTCCACTGTACGTTTTGTCAAGAAATGTGGGACAGTTGGACGACACAATCACATATGCGAATGATTATTCAAGCGGAAATGGAATTAACTTCATATAGTCTTAGAAAATGCGACTCACTTTATATATTATATACCAATCTGTAAGGGATACCAATATTATTGTTATCGAGTCAGCATATGGTACCAACACATTCGATTTCAAGATATGCTAAATTTCACAAAAATTAAAATTTCTAATCAATTCTGAACACCTGTTACTCCAACAAATTCATACACTTTGGCCTTGGTCCATGTCAGTTATCACATTCATCTCCTGAGGTTAGTATGAGATCAAACGTAAGTGCTTCAATGACTATTACATACGCGCACATAATAACACACACAGATACAGAGATAAATGGAAGATTTGTGGCTGGATCGAACCCCAGACGCGGAAAATTTTGGTCAATATTCGACAAATTACCGATGAGGTTGAAATCGGTCTACTGGGTCTATGCTAAATTATGCCATTCTTATTTTATACTGGAATATATATATATATATATATATATATATATATATATATATATATATATATATATAAAGGATACAAAAATTTTCATGAGATAGCAAGTAAAAACATTTACATTGAATTTTCTTTAATCTCTGTAAAAAATAATTCACGTGTAATTTGGACAGTCATCCATAATACAATCAAGCATATAATATGTTTTTAAGTTTATTTCGGATAAAACTTTTTAAAGGCAGCTAAAAATCTATATCCAAGTCATGAGCGAAATTCATTCAGTTAAAAGTGTATGGTCCCATTGCATAAAACACAGTTTCGTTATCGTTAGTTTTATCTTCTTGTCTATTACTCCAATTGTATGTGTGCAATTGCTTGTCTGACACTGTCAATTTGGACGAACTTCAGTTTGTTTTTCATAAAACATTGTTTGTCTGTGCTTTTTGTGTCCTGTTTCACTTGCAAGCATATCGTCTTTATGTGCTATGATATCCAGGTTTTTGTTGGTTTCTTCATTAGATTGCTTCTTTAGGATTCCTGTTTAATTGGATAGAAATAACGAAAACGAAATGTTTACGGATATATATATATATATATATATATATATATATATATATATATAATGTCTGGTTCAACCAATTGTCATAAATATATTTTAATGATTTAATATATATATATATATATATATATATATATATATATATGTGCTTGTGTTTTCGAAGCATGTGTGTGTAATCGTGGTTGTTCCAAGTTTGCTTCGATTTGTTTATAATAGACGCACACATATATGTAATCACATATGCTTATTATATTTAAGATGCCATATTTAATTGCTTGTGAAGGATGCAATTAATATATTTTTTAAAGTGTAGATCATAAAATCTATCTTCCTAAATTACATTTACTGTAAGCAGTTATCATAAGAAATTAACAGATACTGATACTCATCTTGTGCGCACAGTCGCTTAATTATTTTTCTAATTGGGACTAAACAGTTCTGTTTGATGAAGTACACTTGTTAGCTTATGCAATTCATTAAATAAAAGTTTGCGAGCTTGAAGTAAACACCAATCCCATTGTATGTAACCAGTCGTCGAACAACATAACAAAACTACCGACGACTGGTTAAATACAATGGAATTGGTGTTTACTTCAAGCACGCAAACTTAATTTAAAGAGTTGTTACCACCACCCGCGCAATCAATTATTGTTAAATTGTGTTGCCTATGCAATGTTTACTATATACTAACAACTTGTATTTCTCATTGTTGCCACCATACTACTTCAAATTAATATCACTTACCAAGGTGGCATGGCGTCTCGTCTGTAATGATAGATTAGAGGTTTCCAATTGTGACTTTAAGTCGATAGCTTTGTAAGATAGGCTCAACCTGAAGGAAAGACACAGAAAATAACACAATTCGTGTCATGTGTGTCGCAGCGGACGAGTTTCGAGGCTCCGAAGCAAATGTGCCCAGGTCGCAGCAATTCTGAACTACACAAATAGAGCTCCATAAAAGAAGGAAATCGGTCCTCTGTAGGAGTTACATTTGCTACCTACTAAATTTAAATGAGATAGGTCTTCGCAACAAGTGCTTAAATAGACAGAAATTTAATGCCCTGTGGCATTAATGCTAAATATAAGAGGTAAAATCATAGCATATAAATAGTGAACAAAGCAAATAACACGCTAACAGCAGGATAAGTAAATCCACAAAATTATTATTAGCATGCGCTAAAACAGGTACGGTCGACAGCCAGTCAAATTATCTACATACTTAAACATGTGAAGATGATTGTCGTTTGCACAAAGTAGATGGCATAAAAGTAGACCTATATGCAGATCAACTTCACAAAAATCGATAAAAATCGCATACAATCAACATTCTTATATGTTAAGTGCCCAAAGGCCAGTTCTTTTCATATGGAAATTATCTTAATGTGCACAGCCACTCGCACTCGAACCACAAGTAAACCAATCAAATTTAATGCATTTCACATTGTTCTAATAGCTTGAACATATTATTAGATGTAAACTGAACATTGATTTCGAAATAGTAGTTCGTCATTAGAGCTGCTGATGATGTCAAGCGAAATAATACTACATGGCTATACAACCAATAAACCTAACATAACTGATGTTAGATAACAGATGGGTAACACTTTCTGTCAAATTATATGTATATATACACACATATATATATATATATATATACTCTCCATATGTATAATCATGTTTAATGTTGGTCTAACTTACGTTCTAAAACGACATATCGAGGATGGCTAGTTAGAACCGCATGCTAAACTCAGAAGCAAATGTGCCCTGGTTGGGGCAAAATCTAGCAAGTACTGGACGAATTCCCATTGATATTTGGTACGGGTTTGATTGATGAATTGCCTTTTGCCTTGTGCAATGTTTAATTTATACTGAAAAGTCAAGGTATCTTCAAAATCCTGCTGTGTAACTTAAATGGAGACTCTATGTATATATATATATATATATATATATATATATATATATATATATATATATATATATAGAGAGAGAGAGAGAGAGGGAGAGAGAGAGTAAGAAAGAGAGTCAATATAAACTAAAGCTTGCATAAGTTACCAAATCCAACTCATCAGGTTGATTGGTTTCTCATTTATTGGGCACTCATCAGATACTTGCCAAAAATGTCGCGACCGGGGCACATACATTTCAAAATTCAGAAACTCGTCCATTGAACTATTCAAGCCGCACCCTACGTAGTATTTTCATTTATTTACCGGTATATGTTTTGTCTCTTCCTTTAACTGGAGTCCAATTGGCACAGCCGGAATTTACAAATGATCGCCCCGATATACCATTCTAAATTAAATACTTTTCCACCTGGAGTTTTATATATAATTTAATTCAACGGACAGGATTTTATCATATAGATATTGTCATTATTTGCTAAAATTGCTTAAGGCAGCAAATGCATTTTATGAAGTCGAGTTTTTTCGTCCCTATTTTTAAATCATCAAGTAAATGCATTGTTTAGTTAATAGGGGAAACAAATATTTTTGAAAACGTTATTTTCTTAACAATTCATCTATGTTAAAGTTTACTGCGTTCGTAAGTCACATTGATGAATATCGCCAGCTAATAAGCTAGACTTGCAACTAATTACTATTTCGAAATACTTATCTAACAGTTGCCAAAATTTATTGTTATTTTTTAAATTTATATTTCGACCAATATACCTGTTGACTTCACCTTTATTTGTTGGGTCGTTTACGCGGATTCCCTCAGAATTTATTGTTAGTGTGTCATCCAGCCGAGACTTAACTAACCGTATTACCGCAGTCAATTTGTTCATTTGTGCATTTAATTCTCTTACTAAGTTATCCAATCCGTCAGAAGCCGTATTGTTTAACTCAATTATTTAGAGTATTTTGCTCGTATAAAGCGCACCAACTTATTATTTAAAAAAATTATTTATTTTATGTTCACTTCTGCGGCTCGAAAGCTGCTTCCATCATTATACTGATTATTTCATCTTAGTACGTGCACTTCTGCGAGGACCTTGTCTTGAATTCATGCCAGCCCTAGATAGGACCCTTATTACTTTCTCGCTATCAAATGTGCTATTGCTATAACACCAATTCTCCTTTTCAAAATTTGCGCCTTTTGTTTAAAAAATAGTCCAATTTATTTACCGCCATTGTCGTGAAAGTTGATAGTAGGGAAATTCATGCAATGTTAAAATCAGGAACGTGGATTTTGTAAGAGAGACAACCTGTCTGTCGATTAAAGTATCAAGGAAAAATTTTGTTGCGAGTGTGTGATAATTCCGACGCAAGACAGCGAACGCTCATAGAGCGGCGCATAATTATTTCCACGCCCATATATATTGTGAAATTTTACCTGTATCATCAGAAATATGCACTCGCGGCTTTGATTTTCGATACGGAGGTAATTTACCGATCCCTGTATGTAGTTAGCCTTTACTTCAAGCGGAATCTATTTGTAATCTATTGAGATATGTTGTTCTATCTACCCATCCACGATCTGTAATTGTACAAAAGACACCATGCCATTTTGAGAAGTTATTTTTAACTGAGGTTTTAGGGAAAGATTTTAATTATATATATATATAAATGTTAAATCTCTTTTTCTGTTTTAATTTTAGCTGTTTGAGAGTGGCGACCTAGAGTTAAATATATCGAAATTGGAATGGTTTATCAATTGCTAACACATAACTAGCTAATTTATGCTTATTCTAACAGTATTTGACTAGATAGTCATCTAGAATTTTATGTTCACTCTGTCCAATTTCGGAATTGTGCTTCATTAGGTTGTCAATTAATTCTTCTGTATACGTACGGTGTTTACTTGCCAATTTTCGATGCCATTACTTTGTGTTAGTAGTGGGAAGTTGAACAATTTAAATATGACATCTTAATAGTGTCAAGATTGAACAGGGGTTTTAGCACTATCTATTAATCTATTTTTGTATATGTGTATCTATGTATGTTTGCAATTAAGTTCGTATTCCTGTATATTTAGGTGTATGAGTATGTAAGAATGTATGCGTGTATGTAAGTATTGATGGGTGATTATATATATATATATATATATATATATATATATATATATATATATATATATATATATATATATATATGACCCAAATCTTTAGCAGTTTCTGCATAATGATAGGCGAGCAATGGTCTGTTATTCCGGAAATGTTTTTTTTTAAAGTAATGGAGTCATCCAATTCTATTGGACGTACAATCACTGAAGCTAGTGTTGAGAGTTGCATATTGTTCTATGATCGAAACCAGTCAGCATCTGTAAATTATGCTTGTTTTTCTGGCATGTTGCTGATAAACATTTTGATAGGAACTCATTACATGTATAATAATCTTATTTAAATTATTTTAAAACGTATTCGTATGCTTATATGAAAAAAATTCTAGTTAAATAAATTGGCTCTCCATGTGTTAAAAGCAATTCTTATATTATTTTGCGCATATGTTTATGTCAAAACAAAGCTGGATCCAACGACACTCGTCTTTAGTCACATTAATAAACATAGAATCTTTGTAAATAGTCTCATTAATTTCATGTTGGAATAAACCACTATACAATTTTACAACGATGTCTTAGTTGGATCAAGATTTGATTAGCAGATGGAAGATCAGTTAGAAATAATACCATGTAATAATTTACTCCTGAAAATAGGTTTTTGGCCCGTAAAACTATTTATGTTTGCACAGAATTATTTAAAGGTAAATTTTTCCAGATATCAACTCATCTGAATTATGTTTTTGCATACAGTAAATTTAGGCATTCAATAGGAGATTAAATTAGACTTCGCAACAAACTGTATTTAATTAAATTAGACTTTGTTCACATTATAGAACAATACAAATACACATGCAATGGTGTGCTCACTTTAAATTTACCTACTTACATTCAGTCCATATAAAGAGTTAATTTGATGACTTACCGCGAGTTGCTTTGCACTATCAGTTTCACAAAGATCCGATTGATCACCATTTCCCAGTACGCATCTGTTTTGTCTTTGATCAGACTGGTTGCGTATTCGTCTCTTTCTGGAAATGCGGTGCAATCCAATCTTTGTTTACTGGCGATGTTTCGGTGCGTTATTTCCAGCACAATCATCAGGCCACTATACACAGCACAATACTCACAATAGCTGATTTGCTTAAAATGAGTTCCAAATAAGGGCGAAATCGGCCTACTGGATGAGTTTCTTTTTCTACACTATACAATTCTTAGTTCATACTGGCATATGTAAGTACTTAATGGGTAAGGAGTAAATACATGTTTAAACGTTTGCTGATGATGGTTTATGCTTGCGATTTTCGTTGGAATATTTTTCTTACAATTAGATGTTCTAGCTAAGTGGATGGATTATATCTCGATCAGCTATGTCGGCTGTCTTTATCACGCTTTTAATTATTGAACATCAGCATTGATAAAAGAATCCCTATTAGGATTCTGCGTCCATTTTGGTGATTTTGGTGTTTTGTGACTATAAGATGCACCGATAGTGATGAAGACGGACGTATGGGCTGATTGAAATAAAATTCATCCGCGAGACAATCAAAATTATCCGATTATGGTGCCATATAAGGTCCACCTAAAGGAAAGGCTAACCGGGAAGCATTGATTAGTATACAACTGAAAATTGTGTATAATGTGCGGCATGATAGCTCAGTGGTATGGAGCACCAGATTCCTTATTAGACGTGCCAAGTTTCTAGCCCTGTCCGCGGCAAATACTGGACAGTACGTAATGAGTTCTCCATAAGAACGAAACCGGTCTACTGGATAAATAACTTTTTCTACATTTTATAAGGCTAAAGTTGATACTGATATAATGGGGCTGGTGTTTCTATCAAGATCGCCACCTTGAATAGAGTATTATTTGTTATCACCGCCCGCGTAACCAATGATCATTTATATGCCATTTCCTCATGTAGCATAGTGTTTATTCTATAATGACAGATTGTGTATGGTTAATTGCGACGATCGTGATAAAGACGGCCGGCAGGCGTAATTAAAAATATAATCCATCCACGCGGCAATAAAAACTATTTCATTAGACATTAGCTCACGCTAGATATCGCATTAGACAGAAAATTGCTCTCATCTACCAGACCAGTTTGCTCGTTTGTGCGCTCCTCAGTAGTAGCCAGAAATACTGTGACCAGTGATCATACTTGGGAGAAAATTGTTCCGGCTCACGCTAAAATTCCTCGTGTGCGTTATTTGGTTTACTAATAAGCACTACTTCTACCAGCATCTTTCGTGGGAAACATTGATTCGTTTATTTTCTACACCAGCATCTTTAACACACACACACACACACACAAAACATGTTGATAAATAGGAAGCTTAAGTTATTGCCATATTTTCATTTTCCCACTCATTTGCTCGATTCTCATTTTATAAACATTTAATACGATTTTAATTATGAAGTGGAAAATAAAAGCATTGCTCTACTGAATGACTGAATAAATTTTAAATTCGTTGGACTATGCGAATTTTTATTTTGCAAATTAAAAGCTTATTGTCCGTTGCTTCTGTCATTCGTGTAGCGAGTTGACTACCTTTTTTTGACTTCAGCAACTAACAACGTTTGCCTTTTCTGTTCGCTACTTTTAGAATTATGCGTGAGAGCTTACCTGAGTAACGAGCATTCCACCAAATTAATTAGTTAGCGTTTTTGACCATGCATGAAGTTATCCAAGCCAGTTACAACAGCGAACCTTACTAGCCTTTTATTTATAAAAACGAATTAACCATATTTATTGGTAATTTAGAAACTCTATATTTAAAATTAAACAAGCACTGATTGTGCGGGTGATGATATCAATTATTTCAATCAAATTTACGATTACGATATAAACACCAATCCTAATATAATTGTTTGTTGAGCCAAGCATTTCCTAATGAAGCAAAGGCAATTCATCCCACGGTTTCGTCCTTATTGTGAACTCTTTAATCACTGCCGACAGGTTTGACGCGAACAGGGGCACAATTGATTTAGAGTCAGTAACTATCCACTGCACATGTCGCACACCCCAGCAACTTCCAGTTTAAGGCCGTGCTTTGCTTGGCTAGCTTTCTATTCCGGTGAGCCTCCTCAATATTTCATTATAGATCAGGACAATTACACTGCCAAGAATAAGGCTTGAATTTAGGATATATTCAATTAAACAATCATCATTTAAGTTGATATTTATATATATATATATATATATATATATATATATATATATATATATATATATATATATATATATATATATTTGAAAATTGTGTAGAGTATGCGGCACGTTCAGGAAATATTCTGGATGGTAATTGAAGAGTTCTCAATAAGGGCGAAACCGGTTTTCTGTACGAATTGCTCTTGCTATCTAATACAATGCTTAATTTATACTTAGAAATGTATATACATGTATATTTAACTCAAAACCCATGGTGAAAGGTACCATTTACAGCGCCTGTGCGTATCATATATTTTGATTGTGCTTTGATGTCGATCGCTCTATATGAGATAACTTTTTTCAGGCATTCCATATTTGATGCACTCACAAGTGAATAATTTTAGTATGGCGCGCTATGTGGCACTCGAAATTAAATCACCTTGACCTCCATGATTTATGTATTTCTCTGTTTCTTCTGAATTCATCATTTGTTTTTCTTTATATATATATATATATATATATATATATATATATATATATATATATATATTCTTACAATTAGGAAAACACAAATAACAAAGTGGATAAAGGCCATTTATTTCGTGAATACTAATCATCTCTTATACAATCATACATATTTATACATTTTGGGTTTTTCACGAGGGACCTGGACAAATTTCCTACGAACCCAGACGCTTTTATTCACAATTATTCAAAAGTGATCTTGTCAAAACACCAGAAAGAATTACTCTCCCTAGGAGCGAAATTCTGTGTAGTCAAGAAAAACCTAAGTGAACGTGACATTGTTGACATTCAGGCTGGAACGTAAAATTTCTACAATGACTTAACGAAAGACACCGCCCCACATACATTCAATGGACAAGGACTGAAAGCTGAGATAGTAAGCGCATTAGAACAATACAAGAAGGAATTCAAAGGCAGCCAAATCATCACAAAACAGCACATAGACGAACTCAAAAAACTCCAATCAGACAAATCCATACGACTTGCCACACCCGACAAAGGATCAGGAATTGTTATACTTGAAGCCGACGCTTACAGGAAGGCCATGGACGATATAATAAATGACCAATCTAAATTTAAGCATGACATCAAACAGAAAGATGATTCAACGAACATCGAATCAAGAATTAATGCAATTTTGAAAAAGATGGAAAAACACGTTCTAACATCGATGGCTGACTCCGAGGTTAGATCAAAACTCACAGAAGACATCCAAAAAGCAAAACCCGTCGGAACAAACACCGCAAGATTGTACGGCAAACCAAAAACTCATAAAGCCGTGAGAGCCTCAGGAGCTCCTTCGATGCGGTCCATTATGTCAATGATCAACGCTCCACAACATAAACCAGCCAAGTTTCTCTGCAAACTACTTGAACCAATACTTTTTACTTTTTACTTTACTGCGGCTGACTCCTTTTGGAGGATAAGCCGGCTCCATTGATTCCATGGAGTTTCTTAGGAATTTGGTACAAGTGATGTCCCCTCACCACTCGGCTTTTTGATCGAGGACGCACCTCTAGCCTTTGCACATCCAAGCGCAGTCTGCAAGGCAGCAGTAAGTTGCATGGTTGCCGTTGGCTGTTGAGAGCTCATTCGCCATTCGGAAGTACGGGGTACTGTCCAGGAGTCCATGTAATCCTGTGGCTGTTGACCCTTTTGTGGCGGGGAACACACGCCGAGTCATGGTGCCGTCGTCGGGCTCATGTGGTATTTTATAGGAGATCCGATTGTCGGTCGGAGATCCACCACGCCCTGGTGACACCACCGCCATAGCCCCGTTAGCCCATGTACGATCGGCCATCGAGACATGGTTGACACCGTCGTACCACGTTGAGGAGGGGATGGACTTTACGACGGTTGAACAAATACGGAGCATCATAAACGCAAACACTATCAAGGACTCCTTCGAACTAGCAAATGAATTGAAGGGGAAGAACATCCTACATAATAAAATGGTCTCGCTTGACGTCTCATCCTTATTTACAAACATACCACTGGATAAGACAACAGAGATCTTGTATGGCCTCATCAAATTGAGTTTTTTGACTTCCCTATAGACACCAATGACATCAAAGACCTCATATTAGCATGTACTAAAAACGTGCAATTTACATTCGAAGGGATATACTACCGCCAGATCAATGGTGTAGCTATGGGAAGTTGCATCGCACCCCTCCTGGCAGATGTATACATGTATCACCTGGCAAAAACCAGCCTGAAAGGTATAATTGACCAGTGCGCACTCTACAAAAGGTATTTAGGTGATATCTTGTTGTTCATCTCAGAAGCAGCAGACCTTTCCGAAATCCTCAAACAAGCAAATAGAGTCGATCCAGACATCAAATTCACTCTCGAGGTAGAGAAAGTCGACAGTTTACCCTTCCCTGACATTAAACTCACTCGAGAAGCAAACGGAGATTTGACACTGGCCATACATAAAAAATCCACTTTCGCCGGACAATACATTCACTACAACAGTAGTGTGCCAAAATCCCAAAAAAGAAACTTAGTAAACAACCTAGCAAACAGAATCAGGAAGATCTGCTCTGAACACAAGATTGAGGAAGAACTGGGCTACCTCAGGAAAATTTTGCTAATGAACAACTACCCAGAGCGTTTCATTGATGTCAACATCAGACCACGGCAGATTCGTACTAGAAAGGATACCGTCAAGCAGGTTTTCCTAAACTTACCATTTAGAGGCGACGTACCAGCCTCAATAAATGCACGACGGCTGAATAGAATAACTAAGGACAACTTTCCCAGTGTTAAAGTTAATATGACATTTAGTACACAGAGAATCATTAGGTTGGATGCCAAAGATCAATTGCCAATTCTCTCCAAATTATTCAGTCTACAAATTCTCATGTATGTGCGGTAGCACATATATCGGACGTACGAAGAAGCAATTGATAAGCAGAATCCAGCAACATTTGTCACAGAAATTGATTAACAAAGGCTTGGCACCGTCAGGAAAATCAGCTATTTCCGATCATATATTGGCAACGGGGCACCCTGTCAATTCTACATAAAGCAAAATCAGAAAAATTATTATTTATCTATGAAGCCCTTTACATAAAACAACAAGCACCTGGCCTTAATATTTAAAAGTTTCATCAACATGATATTCTTATCGACTGGCCAAGAATAACAAAATTCAACAACAATCAACTGGTATCCAGCCAAGAACAAACAGGCCCTCGACTAGAATCAACAAACACAACCGGATTGGCAACAAACTGAAGTGGAAATAACAGAGGCGCATACAATGACAGAAGTCTCCAAACAATGTGAGCGTTTAAAACTGCAATCCACACTGGCGCTGTTACCATGTGAAAACGACAACTTTGCGCTACAAGGTGAAACGATCAACTATACTGGGAAAAATAGCACTTGTATATGTAACAGTGAACAATGCGTACAAATGGTTAATTCTCAAGCTATCAAAACAATAATGACCAGATCTCAGACATCACTTTGCAATACTGCGAGAATGACCATTACATGCAAACACTCATGCACACAAACACAAACGCATTCACACTCACCAACAAGCCAAAACAAGAAACAGCAGTAAAAACGAGTCAGATTTGTTACCACTAGCATAATGAATTGAAAACCCAAAATGTATAAATATGTATGATTGTATAAGAGATGATTAGTATTCACGAAATAAATGGCCTTTATCCACTTTGTTATTTGTGTTTTATTAATTATAAGAATACCTTTTACAAATTAAGTTTATGATTATATATATATATATATAAATATATATATATATATATATATATATATATATATCAGCAATCACATTCTCACAGAGATTGAGTTCATGCGATACACGCAACGCCACTTCATCTTTTAACTGGTCACTTCGAGAGTACACCAATTTTGAAAGATTCATGCGATTTGCCCATATTATCGGCTTACGTAAATAGCGCACCGAATCTCCGAGATATCGTAGTTGCTTAAGAAATTGGCTATAATGCTATTGCAACAATGATGCTTTGCAGCTCGATCTGTGCAGACAAAAATGCGTTTACGAGCAATGAGCATGAACTGTGTTATTTAAACAATAATTGATTGCGCGGGTGGTGGTAACAATTTTTAAAATCAAGTTTGCGAGCTTGAAGTAAACACCAATCCCATTTATTTAACCAGTCGTCGAAAAACATAACAAAACTATCGTCAGTCCCTTCATTTTTGAGCCTTTTATCAGCTGATTGACTGAAAATGACGTTGGATCAAGATTTTCCATTGTTCTTTGCCCGATATTTCGGGACTTCATTTCCAGTCTCATCTTCAGGGTTGACACAATACGCACAGGAGTAAAACACAACTTGCGGCAAATGTGGTATCCTCATTCAAGACAGATATATTTATATCTATTTTAATTCTAAAAGTATTTTTAATTGTCTTGCTAATATCCGGATTTCACACCTAGTCTCTAATATTCAAATATAAACAAAAAATTATCCCTGTCCCCCTCTGCGCATACAACCACCTACAAACATGTGTATTTTACTAAAGTAACATTTATTGAATAACTATAGGCACACTTAATGCATTGACATACACGCCTATCACTAATATCTATATTGTAATTGCTGTTCCGGATGCATAGAAAGATCAACAAATTTTGAATTCAATATTGCAGTAATCCTCACATGCCCCCCAGTTCACCTAATTCAATCCTGCTTGCAATCGGTTATAGACAGATATTAAAAAACTGTTGAATGTCTATAGAGTATTATTCTATCTTTTTGACAAGACCGAATACGGAGTTTACACTAACGAAATCGTCTCTCAGCCAAATACACATTAATACTCATATTAGGTGAACTGGGGGGCATGTGAGGATTACTGCAATATTGAATTCAAAATTTGTTGATCTTTCTATGCGTCCGGAACAGCAATTAAAATATAGATATCAGTGATAGGCGTGTATGTCAATACATTAAGTGTGCGTATAGTTATTCAATAAATGCCACTTTAGTAAAATACACATGTTTATAGATAGTTGTGTGCGCAGAGGG
>JAQBSW010010561.1:15000-23706 GCA_029291075.1 Eudiplozoon nipponicum | reverse complement strand
AAGAATTGTTACCACCACCCGCGCAAACAATTATTGTTAAATACATTTAACCGTTGTAGATTTGCACTCAGGTTTTCCGGAGAAATACATAAGAATAAACCTCAATCAGATGTAAACAAACTCGAACAACCATCTTCCCTACAAAATATAAAGATATTCTAAAATCAAAGTTAACTGGTATTGGTGTTGAAAATTCGAATTTACTTTGGATGAAGATGAGTTCCATTATGCACAATGCCGGTACAAGTGCACGTGGTATTGTAGGCTCTCGTAGGAATAATGATTGGTCCCCTATAAAATCTTTGAAGGTACCTCCGAAACTAGACGCCAAATTCCAGCTAAAATGGCTTACAATAGTACTCGTCGTATTACAAGACGCCAACTTAAGCGCAATCTAAAAGTTGATCCCCAGTGTTTTGGACCAGAAATGCCGAAGAATTGGATAAAGCATTCGCATCGGGTGGTAGACGCTTTCTGTTCCAATTTATCCGCGCAACACGTCCGAGTAAGTTAAAAGGTGGCGAAAGTATACATGGTAGTAACAGTCATATAATAACAGATAAAATTTATCGTCTTGATAGGTGGGCTAAACGCATTAAAGATCAATTTTCTTTCACAAATGCGTCATTCCCGAGTACGGAAAGTATGCATGTATATACAGTGTTGACAGCTAATCTCGAACAACCATTTAAGTTAGAAAACGGAATTCAATCCCATCTCTTAGAGGTTGCAAAGCTGCAGATCCCAATGATTTGCTTCCGAGCTTATATAAGGATGGTGACAATACAATTTCTGGATGGTTGACTATCCTTTTTTGTACTATGTGGAAAAAGGAGACCTTGCTGCTTGCTTCGGATGAGTCGACCGTTAGTCCAATCATTGAAAATGCAATCGTAATTCGCTTGATAACTATCGTGGTATTTGCATGATTCACATCGTATCTAGGCTACTTGATTCGATTATCTTACGTCGTCTCGTCACTTCGTGTTAATCATACACGAGAAGGAAACAAGTCGGATTCCGGTCAGGACGAGATGGTATAGATATTTTTATACCTAATCGCAAGTTCAAGATTAGCGACATGTATATCGCCGTCTCAAAATAACCGTTTTTCTAGACTTTAATGATGCATTTGACTCAGTGGATCGCAAGGTTCTATTCGATATTATATGCGTGCTCTACACGAAAGTTTCCACAACGAAAAAAATAGACAACTTTATTACAGGCAGCATAGTTAAATACTGTTTGTTGCGAAGAACTAATATATATGCAATTATGTATTAGGTGTTGCGAACCTAGTAACAAATTAGTTCAGTTGTGACCAGTTGTGCCTTTGGTCTATCCTTCTGGTCACAACTGAACTAATTTGTTACTAGGCAGCATAGTTGTCCACATTCTCCTTTTCTATTTAAATCTGCAATAGATGCTATTAGGAATAAAAGTCTTCTATACGTTCAGGGTTAGGATGTCGAATTTCTCCTAGGCGTTAGATTAATCGATCATGACCGTGCAGATGATATCGTATTATTATCATCCGATAATCGAGATTCAGCTCAGGCCACCTTGGATAGATTAAATGTCATTAGCTCGACTTTTGGTATGAAATTGTCAATTATTTTTAATTAGAGTTACAACTGACCACCCCAATCTGGCATTTTACAACAGAAGTTATGCCACATAAGTTTCCAATAAGGAAAAACCGACTTACTAGATGAATTGCCTTTTCTACACTCTCCAATGCTTATTTTATACTGGCAAGTGTATTTACATAATGGGACAGGTGTTTATGTCAAAATCGCAAAATTGATTGAACTAAAATTTGTATTTGATTAGAACGCCTGCCGCACAACATATATGTAGACACCGCCATAAATCTTGTCTTTTGTGTTATGCAACATTTTGCTTGCTTTTTTTTAAAATTTTCGCTACCATTGCTTACTTCAAATCCACAAACTATATTGATTTTACTCATTCGTGAAATCTATGACTTCCAAATAAAATAAACTTTTTTATTTGAAGTTCCCAGTAGCAACACCTTCACCAGGCAGTTGAAGAAACAAACGACAGTTGTAAATTAACTAAATAAAAACTAGTGAATTGTATTTATGTGGGTGGGTGCCTCTGCCTGTTCGTTTTTTTCCAGTTTGTTTGTGTTTAATGATACTTGTAATACACACCTACCTCCCATTGCTTTCTATAGGTAATATTTGAAAATGCGGAGATAACATTTTAGTTAATATACAAGGAAAAAATTATATATTTTTGTTATGTAAAAAGCAGCTATAACAAATGTATTTTACAATATAAAAATGATATCTCAATATAAATTAATTTCATTCGTCAAGTCAACGTTTGTACAAATGAACATAAATGTCGTGTACGGGTTGCACTAAATAAATTTCCGTACGTTCAGCTGATATAGAATAAAAATTTATAATAAACCTAACTATTAATATATCAATAAGGAAATTGAAAAATTCAGAATGAATAAAGTAAAACTTAACATTTTTTATCTATTTACCGTCAAACCGTACTCGATTGAGGAAAAAAAATTATACCAATTTTTTAAATTTTAATCTATTTATACTATGTGACAACGCATTCTACACGAAGACCTAGGATTTAGCCTAACTATTGCATAATATTCTGTCAATATAGACGAAAATTCCTGACATTACCATATATTGATGTGGATAGGCTGAACCAATCGGTACGGACACGAAAACGGCTGAACATTTTTCAGCATAGTCGGGTAGACCACCGTCACCCTGAACTGCATTAACCGTCATCACGTGAGGATTGTTCACCAAACCGTCAGCTCCACAACTGTCCTCACTGTTGCCACCGTTGCCAGCAGCGAAGAGCACCAATAGGCCAAGTCCACCGCGGCCCTTAAAATTATCAAGTAAAATGCAAAATTAAGGCTAAAAATGCAATAAAATCACACTTAAAATACTATCCACTTGAATGAGTAAATTTTAATTGAACGTCAAATAATACAGCACTTACTTGTATGGTAATATAAAATATTTCTGTGTATTTTTCTAAGGGACTGATTCTGTCGCAAGTGCGGCCGAAAAATTTTCAATTAACAAAAGTAAATGAGTTCAACTTGTGTTAGTCACAACACAGATCAGGTAATTCTGATAAATCCAGGTTCGCTATTTTTCATCCTTTCAAGCAATAATCTGTAAGTAGATTGAACGAATTGTTACATTTAAATAGAAAACTCCTATGGCATGCATCATTTATTTAACTTTACAATATTTTGAGTTTATCTGGAGTGAATTAGCATATAAAAAAACAGAAAATTTTAATAGAAATTGAGTAAAGCTTTGGGCTCATTTTCTCAAATTAAAAATAATTTGGGAAAATAAATAGTTCCAACAGAAAGTTTACGCATGAATTCTATTAAAAAATGAATAGCATTTATGAAAACAAATAAAATTTAAGCAAATCTTCTTTTGCGAGTACTGTAATGTGAATGTGTGATTAGATTCCTGATGATGATTACGGAAATGAAGAATCGAAACGTAGCCAGTCAACGAAGATTAGATCGTACCTCATGAAGCCTTCGTAAGAAAGGGATTAATCCGCACTCAGCCAAAAAGAAGACAATTGGATATGTACTTGGAAATGGGGATCAATCAGATCTTTTCGAAACTGATAGTTCAAGCCAAAAGTACGCTAACGTAAATCGCGGAGAGTCGATATGATTACTTAGTTTTATTTCTTTTATGTCTGTAACGAAATCTGCAAACCCGTTGTTTGAAACCGTATATAAATTGTGCAACAAAAATATCCAGCCGGGTGCAATATATGCGACACTAACAGGATTAAAATTTCCCATCCTATAAATATATACATTGCGGTTTGATCCTCGCCGGTCAGTGTGTCGTCGTACTATAATAATGGCCATAAAAAATCGAAATGTTCGAATAACAGACGTTTTTCTGTTTTACGACAAGTGAAATAAAATTTTATTTAGCCAATACAATAAAATGATAATTGATTGCGTGGGTAGTGGTAACAATTCTTTAAATCATTTTCCGAGCTTGAAGAAAACACATATCCTATGGTATATAACGAGTCGTCGAAAAACAACAAAATTATCGGCAGTCGCACGCACTGATGCGTTTCGACCTTCCATGATCATCATCAGAGTACGACGGAAAGCTGACTAGCGAGGATCAAACCACATTACATATATTTGGAAAGCAAAATTAGATATGCGGCTCTCACCTCTTGCATAATTTTAGGTGACTGGAAATTTCGGTTGCACAATTTCCATGCAGTCACGAACATTAACAATTTTTATCTTTCGACACACACACACATATATATATATATATATATATATATATATATATACAATAAAATTAAACGATAATTAATTGCGCGGGTAGTGGCAACGATTCCTTAAATTAAATTTGCGAGCTTGAAATTGTGCAGCCGACATTTCTAGTCACGTAAAATGTATGCAAGAATGGCAGAGATGAGAACCGCATATTTAATTTTGCTTTCCATATATATTCAATGCGGTTTGATCCTCGCTAGTCAGTTTGCCGTCGTACTCTGATGATGATCATGGAAGGTCGAAACGCGTCAGTGCGTTGCGACTGGCGGTAGTTTTGTTATGTTGTTCGACGACTGGTTAAATACAATGGGATTGGTGTTTACTTCAAGCTCGCAAACTTGATTTAAAGAGTTGTTACCACCTACCGCTTAATTAGTTATGATTTAATTTTATCTTATATATATATATATATATATATATATATATATATATATATATATATGTGTGTGTGTGTGTGTGTTTGTTTGTGTGTGTGCTTGTGGCGAAAGCTACAAACAGTTAATGTTCGTAACTGCACAGAATTTTTCAGCTGACATTGCCAGTCACATACAATGTATGTAAGACTACTAGAGATAAGAGCCGCATATCTAATCTTGCTTTCCATATATATGTAATGCAGTTTGATCCTCGCTAGTCAGCTTGCCGTCGGTCTTTGATGATAATCATAGAAGATCGAAACGCGTCAGTGCGTTCGACTGGTGGTAGCTTTGTTATGATGCTCGACGACTGGTTAAATTCCATTGCATTGGTGTTTACTTCAAGCTCGAAAACTTGATTTTTTAAATAAAACTTTGTTGGGGTTTATCGATATTACGAAAATTTTATTGTAAAATTAACTGTTTTATGAGTGCCAGAACGCATATACGCATAAATCTACACATAGAAATACTTTATTCTTGGTCTTTGTAATAATATCTGTTAGAAACAATTAACGGCCTCGATGATTCGCATTTATTTTTCATATATTGTTTTTTAAATGAATTGTTCATCGGGGCATGACTTTTGTGCGTATTTGTTTGCGAGCTTGTGCATTAACATAAGCAGGATGGCTCAGTGGTTAGAGCACCAGATTCCGAAGCAGACGTGCCCAGGTTCGTGTCCTGTCCGCGGAAAATTCTGGCCAGTACATGATGAGTTCCCAATAAGGACGAAACCGGTCTACTGGATGAATTGCCTTTTCTACACTATACAATTCTTAGTTTATACTGACTTGTGTAAGTAATTAATGGGTCAGGTGTTTATATCAAGACCGCAAACTTGATTATAATAATCATTAACATGTTTGTTTGACAATAATTCTGTAAATTACTGAAGGTTCTTTTTCATTCTACATAAAGATTATTTGTATATTGTCAAAAAGAGAAATGGTTTAATGATTGAGTTATTGGATCAGATGTAAAACACTGTTTTTTAAATAAAATCTATGCTTAAAATAATCTATCAATTCAAAGTTACGTTAAGCTTTCCATATTAAGTTAATCGTGTTACGCAATTTGTGCGTCTGCAAGTCGTTATCCTAATGACGTATCCATTTGTTGCTAGGCGCACAATACGTAGTACGTATTTCCATATATATTAGGCCTCCGCAACAAATAATATATAGCTATTGCAAGTTGATTGTCCGTCTATTTTTATTTATGATTTTCAAGGCTTTAAATTTGAACTAAACTATAAAACAAAAGGTAGAGACTAAAACAATTTATTCATAGGCCGAGCAATTATTAAAATTAACATTTGTAATGAAGACACTGCTCACTTTTATTGTTGTTACCTCCTTATTCCACCAGTTTAGTAGATCAATCATCATAATTCGAAAAGAACTTGCCATACTAGTGACGACCGAGGCTCGAATCAGAGCAAGTATACTACACAGCTTTAGAACTCAAACACCGCGACTATTCGGATGAAACCTTAATGAGTGCACAATAAGGACGAAATTGGTTTATTTGATAAATTGTGCTTTCTGTTCTCTGTAATATTTAATGTTTTGAATCGGAAATTGAAACTACCAGTAACTGTTGAAGAGCTTACGTCACAAATTATACTTTTCGTTTATGCTGTATACAAGGTAAAATAAAATGTGTGTCTCTGCAAGTATGTATTAGGTGTTGCGTACCTAGTAACAAAATAGTTCATTTGTGACCAGAAGGATAAACCAAAGACATCATAAACGGAAAGTATAATCTCATGCACATTCGTTTCGTGCTTACTGGCGACTCATAAGTAAGAGCAAGTATTACGTCCTTTAACCACTATATATTTGGTGAGGAATGTGGGAATATAGGACGGTAAAATCTCCTAGACGAATTTTTAAACCTGCAGTAGTGAAGCTAACATCATATAAAGTCTCGAAAATGCGACTTCAACGCTAACTCATATATATATATATATATATATATATATATATATATATATATACCGAGTCTGTAAAGGATACCAACACTATAGCAATTGCGTCAGTACTCGATACTAACATTATAGTACCGAAAAGGCACATGGTACTAACACTATGGTTCACGAGTCGGTACATGGTTCCAAAATGATGGATATCAATATAAGCTATAGCTCACAGAAATTGAGTATTACAATTATTTCTGAGCACTTGTTACTCCAGTAAATCCATACACTCTGGCCTTGATCGATATTGGTTATCACATTTCGCGGTAAACATGACATCATTCAATTCAATATATAGCAGTTAAATAGTGTTCGTTGCAGAGAACCAACTTATATGCAAGTATTTATTAGGTGTGGCGAACCTAGTAACAAATTAGTTCAGTTGTGACCAGAAGGATAAACCACAGACAACATGAACGGAAAGTATAATGACATGCACATTCGTTTCGTGCTTACTGGCGACTCATCAGTAAGAGCCGGTATTACGTCCTTTATCCACTTTATAATTTGGTGAGGAATGTGGGATAATAGAACACATTTGCAATGTAAATCATAATTTATATAAATCAAATGTGTGGCTCAGTAAGAGGGGCTACTTGGGTGATTGGCGGGTGAAAATATCTATAGAAAAAATTGAATAGTGAATTGATCTATCTCCAGAGAACCAAAAATATTTCGTCATTTATTAATGGAGAACTCGGCTTATTTTATATTGGTTACGCGAGCCTTATAAAAGAAATAATAAACTTTTCGTTGTTAAAATAAAAAATTAATTTATTAAATATTGGAGAAATATCTATCGCCTTGTATAAGTTGTCCTGGTGGGAAAAGGTGAATGTCGTTCTACTGTACCCTTGTTTCTCAATCAAGCTATCATTCTATTTACCTCGTCTTTATTCGAGATTTACTAATTTGGTTTTCTTTGTAAAATAAATGTATATATTCGTTAATTCTGAATTTTATCGAGCAATGCACAAGGTTTACATGCTTCTAAGGAGGTTTACATATCTCTTCTAACATGAAATTTTAATTATTAACTAATTTACACGAGCCCCTCTGTTTGAAGCGCGCAAAACGTTGGTGTTAATGTTTTGCGCTGAGTCCACAAACGCGTTTTCAAATTCTTCCTACACTCACCTGTCTAATTACTCTGGCTGCCGACTTGCGAGTTATCACGCGCATTAAGTCGTACGACATTCCGTCGTCCGGCGGACCCCATGATGCGCTCAATATGTCAAACTCCTTACGTCTGAACAAAAGTGCTCTAGATTCCAGGGCGTCGGAGATAAAATTACCAAGCATCCTTACACCTATTCAATGGAAGAAATGCATTTAAAAACCATTAACAAAAGACATAACTTTTGAGGGATTTCTTTTTTGTAGCCTTAGCTTGGAACCTTTTTCCCTTTTTACTTTCGCTTAATTGGAGTTAATAAATTATGCGCACCTAACTTCATTTTAACATAATAAATCATTGTGCATCATGCGTTTGTTCGTATGATTGCTCTCAAGCTCATTTGGACGGCGTGCGTAATATTCGTATCACTAATTGTTGATCACGATATCTTATAGATAACCACAAAATAAATTATTTAAAAAATCCGTTATGCTTGCTTGAACAGAAGCTAAGAAATCAACGTATATTTGCGTACAATCTAAAGTTTAAAAAGCTATGAAATACATTAGTGAAAGATTGTGTTCTGAATTGGATTTAACTTATATTGCAGTTAGCGTATTTTTTATTACCCTCATGACCAAACTTCCACTACCTAGTGTGGTAGACAAATACAACTGCAATATGTATTCAACGTTATCTATAATTAGAGAAGTACTTGTGGTCAAATTTGTTTAGATAGATGCAACAGAAAGTGAAAATCACGCTTTTCAGAACACATAATTGGCTATTGTGCGAAAAATAAGAATGATTTTGTGAAAGAAGCTCCAGCTAAGCA
>JAQBSW010010561.1:0-10000 GCA_029291075.1 Eudiplozoon nipponicum | reverse complement strand
TTCATAGCCTCATGTTGCACACTGTGACTAACGAACTAACTTCTTTTCACGATGTTATGTATTGAATAGGATTTCGACACTTTCATGCAGCATTTTAATTGTATGCAACTAATGAAATAACTCATAAGGTGTGTAAACACTTGCCTTTTTAAATTGTGTATTAGATGTTGCGTGCTAAGTAAAAATTATTTCAAATAGGAACAGAAGAATAAACCAAGGTCAGCCTGAACGAAAGGTATAATCTCATGTACACGTGCATTTCGCGCTTGCTGGTGACTCAACAGCAGGAGCTGGTTTGTTCTGTACGATGGTCTATTTACTGATGTAGACACTCGGAAACTCGTAACGACTATTTCTAAATTGAAAAGAATATGTGGCAACAAGTTTGTGTTGTTGACAATATGGATCAGAAAATTTTGGCAATAATAAATGGCAATTTAAAAATTCAGTAAATATTCAAAAGTTTTCTTTAAATTGACATCGGTGTCAATGTGTAAGACTTTTTTCTGACAATGAATAGCGCGTTGAGACAAATGATAGAAACTGAATTGCTTTATCTACACTACACAATGTTTAGCTTATAATGATAAATGTATGTACCTAATAGGTCAGGTTTTATATCATGAATTAAAATATCATTTCAATGTCTTATCAGCTGACAAGACAGTTCACCGGTTAACCGACACCTTAAAATCATTGGTAATCTGTGAATAAAGAAGTCAAGATCGCATATCTTCACCTAGTTCTCGAGAAAATGAATTGCGTATCTAACCATCATTTTCAGAAATCAAGACCATTACGAAGTATGATGGAAACGACCTCGTAGAAGCTGAATCCGCGTGTGACTTCAGCTGGCTTGAAAGTGAATTTAATTTAGGGGGAGCGTTAAAGGAAATATAAGCTTGGGAAAATGACAATGTGTAGGACATGTCGAAACATATTAATTACAGATTTATAATGAAACTGGGTGCTTAGGTGACGGAAAGCAAATGAGATGTGGAGCACTAATAAATTTATTTCTACGTGTTGAGTAAACTACGAGGAAACCTTAAAGATCCTGAGAAGTCACTCATTGGAATTTCGTACTTCAGGATAAATTTAACTAAGAAGTTTGGCTAAGATTATTTCCCAATGAGCCAAACTAGAAGAGAGATAAACGACAGAAATACTACCTTCGCATTAAATCTTAACTTTACTACAATTAAGATTTATACTAAATAAGATATATTATTAAGTTACGCTTCAATATAAAGTGAATTTCAACTTAAATTATTGACATAGGAAAATGGCTCAGATTAAATTTCGGTGTGCAGTTAATCTCACTTACGAACATCCTCAAGTCGATTTCCAAACATTTAAAGTGAGTCAAAAAAGGGGATGAAGTTAGTTATGCTAGCCCAGCAATATGCCTTAACCAGAGGTAGATTAAAATATGTCTAGAATTCCATTGATTTTGTGAAGGCAAGACCAAAGCGTGTGGCGATGTTAATCTATTGAATATCCTCCGATGAGTTACAGTGGAGTGGAATGTATTTGTGATCATCGCTTAACCTCACTACTAAAGTGAACTCAGTATTAAATTTCAGCCTAATTTTAACTGCGTAATATACAGCAAGGGATCAGGCCTATATAAACGTTCACAGATTTGTTTAATAAATGATCGCCCACTGGCTTATACTATCTTACGCAAATTTTATAGGAGAAGAGACCGATCTAAGTGTGGCAGAAAAAGATAGAATCGAAGACATTAGCTATATAAGATGGTAATAAGATAAATCATGACCCGCCAATGTCATCGAATAGCTTTGATTTAAGATGTAGAACAAATTTCTATTGTATATGTGATCCCATATGTGACGGCTTTCATTTATACTGTAATTAACACTTGTGCATGTGAAAAGAAATAGACAGATAAGTACTAACTCCATTAAAGATTCTCGTATGAACTAGGACTAAAGAAGAACTGTGTACAGTTGTGAAGCTGAGTTTAATTAAGAATTATGTTCATGAATGAAGATACTGGTAAAGGTCGTCAGTTACGTGGTAGAGTAGTGGATGAGACGCACTCGTTTATGTTGTCAGAAATACAGGTAAATGTATCACAACTAATATTGTGAATCAAATAGATCGAATGCCGTATCGGGCAGTTTGGAGTTTTGAATTAATGAATTTCGTTGCTGCCAAGAAAGCTGGATGCATAAGGCTCGTTGTTTTCAAATAATCACTATTGGTTTCTGTTTTGGAACGCTGGTTGGGATTTAATAGAAAATCGAGACGGTTCTTTTCTGAATGAATATCACTTGAGCCTGATAAGTTTGATGGAGATCTGTTCTTATTTCCTCATATGTCTCAATTAATAAAAAATAGGTAGCAACGGAAAACGAATGACATTAATATATTTATTTAAATTTCCGCACCTCGTTTATGAATTGTCTACTGCATAAAAATACCCATATGTGAAACAGGAGAGACGCGTATCACATCAGCGGTTCGAAATCATAATATGCGAACTAGAATTTCTCTCGACTCAAAGGGCCTATTATTTCTACTCCATTTCTTTATTTTATTGTGGTGGAACTAGTAGTTGTACGAAAGGATGAAATGGCTGCACGAATGTGCTTAAAGTATGTTGACAAGCCGTAGAAAAGTTAGAACTCCACTTATTTTACCAAATTACGAAGGCAAGCAAAAGTACCTGTCTGAGAAGGAAAATGTTCCAAACAACGATTTTGCAAATTGCAAATAGTATTTCATAATAAACGAGTCGGTGATAGGACAAAAGTTGAATGACATTAGTCAAGTCATGCTTGGAAAAAACCAGTCAAGATTTTATTTCAACGAGAGAAGGAGGAAAAAATAATAAAAATTCATTTCCATAAACATGACGGAAAATGTGATTTGATTACCTGCAATTCGTTTTCAGTCATATTGTTAGCAGAAAAATCACATGATACGACGAAATTAGTAGCTTATATTATGAATTGACGTGTGAGACGTTGAACGCACTCTTTATTGTTAGACATTTAAATATTTTGGAGTTTTAAGAAAGGGTTAACTGTGTAAAACCAGGGAGAGCCGCGCTTCTACTACGGGACAAACGTCGCACATTCTAGCGAATAAAAAATCACTCAGCTGCGTTAAAAGATGGAAATAAATCTGCAGTTTATGAGAATTAAATTTTGAGTGTCTGGGACAATAACTCTGGAAAAGAAGCAAATAGCGCGAGCAAATTGTTCGAACAAAATTCGTAGACCTGAGACTCCGCTGTCTGATTAAAATTTCAACGTTAATCAGTGATTCTCATTGAAAAATACTCAATCTGTCCAATTCGATTCACATAGTTTTAGGTTACGTAGTAGGCGAAAGAAAATTCAACTCCAGGAGACAACACTAACACTAGGTATGAAGTCGTCTCTAATATGCACTAAAAGATATTGATAAATAAGTGAAACTGGACGTTCGGACAATGAAGACGATGAAACAAAATACTTTTGTTTGACATCGTCGTTGATGAAACCTCAGAAATATGCACGGGCTTAATTCCGAAATCCACTGTCGGGTTTGAAGGTAGGAGATCTTACAGCGATTGTGCATAGCAGTTGCTCTTGTGGAAACAACATTTCCACTTTATGCTTCATCTATTCTCTATATACGTTGTTTTTCTACATTCTTGACTTATTAGCTCTTTTGCATCGATCGCTTATATGGATTGCCGATAGCTTTAGACTGTAAGAGTTTGCCAATTTATGTAAATGCGCCATTGAGTTGGTCGAATGACAAGTGTAGTGCTCAACACTGTTGAACCAACACTAGTTGCTCCATCATCCTATTGCTGAATAATCTTCACAGTCTGATAAATATAGAGTAGGCTCATTTCCCTCAACTGTTGTTATAGTTCACCCAATGCGGATAGAATGACTGCCTCTCAGTTCGCATTAAGATGGAATTTATTATGATTTAGAGAAAATAAAATAAAACTCCTTTAGCTTATATAGCCTCATCGTATAAATTATTGCACACCATTATTCTTAAGTACGAATAAAAGTTAACCAAAATCTGTTTGTTTCTAAGAGGAAAATTGAATGACAATTTTCTTAAAACGAAAATTAAATTTATAGAAAATCATACGCAATATCATTTTACAGATTAAACACACATTTAAAACATGAAGCATAAATAAACAATTAATAAAACAAATATCCACCAACGCCATTATGTCTATCTGGGTGACTACATTAATTCATTATTTGATTAGATTAAAAGCACACAAATTATATACATGTAGTCATATTTTGAAACACGCAACCTTGATTATGGTAAATGTTATCACCACCCGCGCAGCCAATGCTCGTTTAAACACGACATAGTTAACACATAAATTTGATGATTTAACCCAGCAGTCAGTGCTGTCTGACTTCCTTACCAGGAGGTCAGCTCATATAAACAAAATCTCACGGAAGACCGATTAACTAGATTGCCGACTTCAGTTTGGCAACGGCATGGCAAGGCCACACATCCTTCGGAAATTCAAGTTCACATGTCACGAAAAAAAGTCTGAATTCATCGTTCTATACAGCATATCTTTCAGCGATTTTCGTTTAAAAGTCATAACCTAATGTATTTTTTTAAGTCAAGTTTGCGAGCTGGAAGTAAACACCAATCCCATTGTATGTAACCAGTCGTCGAACAACATAACAAAACTACCGCCAGTCGCAACGCACGACGACTGGTTAAATACAATGGGATTGGTGTTTACTTCCAGCTCGCAAACTTGATTTAAAGAACTATTATCACCGCCCGCGCAATCAATGTAATGTTTGCACGATCTGGCGCGTTACACGTTTACTTCACTGCACGATGGCCTTTTATTTATTTATTGGCCTCAGCACAGTACTAACTGATGTCGCCTCGATTGCAATCACCAACGTAAATCAGAACAATAATTACGTTAGCACTATTGTACTATGCCGGTGCGACCTCGTCCAAAGTATCTTTAACGCAGTCACCATTGTGGTGGTCAACGTTTGTTGAACCCCAACAAATTGCTCCATCATCATATGGCTGACTCTTCTCATAGTATGACTTCGATTGTATAGACCTATTCCCTTTTACCGATGGTAGAGTTCGCCCACTCCGGCAATAACGACTGCCCACCAGTATCTATGAACCCATCCGGACAACCAAGATGGCATTTATTATAGAATTGAGATAAAATAATAGAAAATATATTTATCTCACATGGCCTCGTCCGATAACTCTTGCAGATAGCAATTCTCAATAAACTGTTTAGGTTCATCTATATCCATGTGTGTTACTACGACCAAAGTTCAATAATTAATTTTGTGAAATAAAATAGGCGGTTCATATAAAAGCACACAAATACGTTTTGATATGCTGGCTAACAAGTTAAAAGATCGGATTCATAAATAAAACAACTATCCACCAACATCCTTATGACCACCTGACTGATTAAATCAATTCTTGAATTATTGTAATTATTACCAGGAAATGTGCTAAATGATGCCGACGGAACCCAAACTGTACGCATTTTCTAGTGTAACAGCTATTAATAACTGGTAGTACTTCTCAATTTTGATGAAATTTAGCTTATCTCGAAGAGCATTGTGTTGTTACTAAGTAACAGCTCAAAATTTTTAAAACCATGTTCTTAGCACCTTTTACAGGCTCGGTATATATTATATATAGTGAGTTGTCTTTGAAGTCGCATTTTCGAAGACTTTATATGAAGTTACCTTCATTACTGCAGGTTTACACATTCGTAGTGTCCAATTTTTCCTACTTTTCTCACACCAATATAAAGTGGATGTAGGACGTAAAACCGGTTCCTACTGATGAGTCGTCAGTAAGCTCGAAACGAATGTGCACGTTGGATTATACGTTCTGTTCATGTCGTCTTTGGTCTATCCTTCTGTTGAAATTTGAACAAATTTGCTACTAGGTACGCAACACCTTATACACAATTGCATAAATATATTAGTTCTCCGCAACAAAATGTATGTAATTTTAAGATGGACATTAGTCCCTGCATCTTCATTTATAGTAAGGAAAATGCCATCTACATACGTCAGATATGTAAAGCAGTATATTTTAGTTAGGAGTTGTAGCTTCGGTGTTTCCTGTTTGATCAGGTAAACATCAGCCAGTAATCATCCTAACAGATTGCTCTTTACCATTCGATAGCTGGTGTGACATATTGATCGTTTAAGTTGGACTGAACATTTAAGTGAAATTATTACGAAGATAATTGAGATGAATTGTAGGTGTGTCAAATTATGGGCGGATAATATAGATAATACTAAAGATTAAATCAATGGTTTTGTCAAATAGGAAGCTTTTGAATAGATTTCTCCATTCGAAAGAAATAATTTTACTATTCTTGACATTGTACAATATTATTTTTTGAAGGATTGCAGAGTGTGGGCGTTATAGTGAAGCATGTCACGATTTGCGATCGTGGGTTGTCACTATGCCCAATCTGTTCCACAAAGATCCGATTGATCCTCATTTCTATGTACGCATTGATTTCGTCATCGTTTTGGCTGAGTGCTTATTCGACTTTCGAAAGCTTCAACAACATTGTTGACTGGCGATGTTTTTATTCGTCATTTCGGGAATCATCATCGCGCCTCTAATCACACATACATAGTACAATGCTCACGATAACAGATTAAAGCAAATGAAGACGAAAACAATGCGTACTTGGAAATGTGGATCAGTCGGATCTGAGCAAAACTGGCATTTGCCATTGTACAATGTTTCTTTGTTTATAAAATCCAACATATCGTCAACACAAATATTTGACATTTCAATCTGTACTGGCTGTAAAATTTAACAATAATTGACGACGCGAGTGGTGGTAACTATTCTTTAAATCAAGTTTTCGCATCATCAAGAGCATTGCACATTTTATTGAAATGATCTTTATCATTTATAATCACAATACCTGAACATTTTTCTGGCTTCAATAAGCTTACTCGTTGTTGTGTCTCGATTCTACGAGTCCATCTATTTGCATCCTCTTAATACATTTAAATCGGTTGTTTCTTATTATAAATGCGAAAGCCAAAAAAGTAATTCAAATTTAAGTAGGGGCAAAATCCACCTTATAGACTCTCTGGTGCCGCTTTGGTCCTATATCTGTCGCCTGGTACTTATTGTTTGATGATATACAAAATTGAGGTCCTTATGATATGACCACTCCGTTTTTCTTATAGAGTCAAACTCACCCAGGTGAAAACGGATGTGTAACAGATCTCTGCAAATGCGTTTAATACTTTCTCATTAGTAAATACATCTAAGTGTAGTTTTTGTTATTTCTTGTGCTTAAAATTCGGTTATCTTCCTATTTATACTAAAATTTACGCTTTCGCCATAGCTCAAAGAACACTATTTATAATAAAGTAAAATTCTCATTTCCTGGGAGATGGTAAAAATTGTTCTTATCAAGTTTGCGGAATTAAGGTAACATCCATTTTACTTTTTTATTCGTAAAAATAGTCAAAATAGCATGTCAGACGCCCCGGCGCTTATCAAACAGCCATATTCGTTATCGGTGTGCCAATGTGAAATGTCTATCAAGAGTCAATCCAAAATTCCATATAACGTATCTATCACATTTTGCATACGAGTACATAGTTTATCGAAAAAGATTCAAAATTTAATTTATTGGCACTTACGCACTATCTCGCGGCATCATTTGACGAGGGCCGCGAACACTTGTGCCTTCCTTCTCCGGTTGAACCAGATTAGTTGTCAAGTTGACAATAATGTTCTCCGCTAAATCTACGTGGGTTGTGTCCAGTCCATCATCGGGAATCGAAGTCACTATCCCATGTCCGCTATATCCAGCCAGATAAGCAGGATAAACGTTTATATCCACGCCTACTACGATAGAAGGCCCTTCTCCTGTATTCAACTAGAAAATAGTTACTCTTTCTTTAAAGCATCTAATTAGATCGGTTCAATTAGAATGAGAGGGAAAAATGATATAATCCTGAAACTCTCACTTAAGTGAATCGTTCATAATGCAATATTTATTTCAAAATAAATTAGCGAATACTAAATAATGGAACAATTACAATACATGGAAATATTGCAGTCAAACAAAAAAATGTAAATTAGGAAATACTTCATATATAGAAATATAAATTTAGTATGAAAGCACATCTGTGTAACACAGGTAAAAAGGCCAAAGTTTTCCCAAAATTTCATTTTCACTGAAATACCTTGTTCTATTTCTAGTTTATTTAGAATGTCAATGAGAGATTAATTTAGACTATCCTTTATAATATGCAACAACAAATCCGAATAAAAACGCCGATGCAGATCTAGGCCTGTACACACGCAAGCAAACACAAGTGATCAGGTGTAGATCTTATTGTTTACTTTTAAGAATACTGAATTTATATTGACTACCATCACAGACAGCAATACAACATATGCTGACAGAAGATGATTTATTTCTATATAATTAGGAGAAAAGAAAAAAAATTAATTAATACAGACAATGTTTAAAGAAGTATAATAATTAATAATAATGACAAAAATTATAAATTTAAGATAAAACATTATAAAAGAGGAGTGATATATGTAAGGAAGCATCTAGTTCAGATAGACAAAATTAACTAGGCAACACAGAATTGAGATAATCCAGACCTTTATGCTACAACATTATGAGTTAGATGGCTTTAAGACAAAGCGATATCACCAATACAGCTTCCTTGACGTTTTCACTGTCTTGTCCAAAATACGGCCAAACCTCGCAGTAATCATTGCCCAATTAAGAAAAGAAGACTATGAATATGATTCTACTAAAAATCTACAAAAAGATCGTCACTGCGCTCGATTCGATTCCTTATCGTACTGTGCTTCCATCCATGAATCATAATGCGCTCTTGGATCCCATCCTGATTAACACACGTGTTCTATAAAAATAATTTTATTATAGATGATTTTTGCCGTTTCTTTCATCTCAAATTCTGTTCTCATTGTTTCCTCGCCAACTATACTGGGCAATCGAATTCAGTAAATACGTAAATCGTGACCAATTCAGCGCAGGTGATGGAGCCCGTGTGGTTTAAATAAAAAGGAAACCTGTAAGCCGATTCAAAAAGATGTTTACTGATGTCACAGTTGCTTATTCGCTGCTTGCAATCTATGTGTACTATTCATGACAAACAACTTTAGTCGAATGACTGTTAGCGCCCAAGTTAATGACTATAAAGACAAAGTTTCTACAGCGTATAATAAAACTAAAGGTATAGATGCTTTGTACACATGACCTTTAGGGCAGGATGAAGTAATCCCTTTTCTCTATAAATGACGATAGTTGCATAAATTTCCTCTAGCTTTCTCGATTCTCATATTCACTTCGTACCAAACTTTGCCTATCACTACCGAGATATGTAAAGATGTCCTGGTCTTCACCCATTCCAATTTCAGGTTGAAGTGAATGGTGAATGACCCTATAGAAGTATCTACAATTTAGAGGGTGTGAATTTTATACCAAAAGACGGAAAAACGACTGCTTATCTATTCAATGCGTCCTTGGTAGAATCCCGGATGGCAAATAATAGCACAATATCGTAAGCACAGCCAATATTAACTAATCTTTAGCCGTAGCAAATTTCCTGATCGTACAGGAGAATATGGTTCATAACGAAATCCAGTATAAAATTAAACACAAAGAGGGAAAGTGGACAGTCTTGATGAACACCGCTGATAGCAGTAAAGTTTTGCGTTAATTCGTTGTAGACCTAATGCAATCAGCAGTGTTTGTGTAGAGAGCACATATAATATTTACAAATTTGGATAGCACTCCACTTTTCGACAGATTATCGAAAAGAACATTGAGATCCACCTAGTCAAATGCACTCTTCAAATATAGACAGACGGCTATTATGAAATAGTGATACATAATTCGCTGTTCTAGAACTTTTTTAAGGTACAAATATGATCTATATAAAGATCCGATTTGTCA